>NDFZ01004974.1:191710-208710 GCA_002192655.3 Mamestra configurata | reverse complement strand
CACAGTAGATAAATATACAGTAGGTTATCTAAGGCCGCCCGCCGAGTTATTAGCCTACTCTTGCGTTGATACCCAGGGTTGTCACTTTTACTTTTAGTTAATATTTTCGAACAAGCAGCACTTGATCTAAATTTATAAAATAAAAAGCATATTATGATTGAATATTTTACCAATTTATAAATTTAGTAAAAATAAAAAGCTTTTATTCACATAACATTTATTATACTAAGTTACAAATTTGATACCGAGAAAATTTTTCTCCTGTTTCTGCACGTCCGGAACGCTTTATTATTATTTATTAATTATTGTGAAATTGTCCTTATTACAACTATACCTACGCGAAAAATATGTTTACCAAAACGATGTTTCGTACTCAATCCTCTATTTTATAGTAAAACTAGACTTCTTAAAATAAACTTTAGCTCTAAACATAGTATTCAGAAAAATGCGACTCGGCTACGCTCTTAATAAAGCAAATAAACTGTGAAATAAACAATACAATACCATATTTTCTAATAATATTTAAGTATAAGTAGGTACTTACATTTCTGGTTGAGTAGGAAGTATGAAGAATGATAAGTCCGGGTTTGCGAAATCATTATTGAGGCACCCGAAAACACTACAATATTTTTTTCCTCTTTTTGAAGTCATGATACTCGTAATTTACGACAAGTGTCCGCCGCCCGCGCCGGCGAGAGTTGACGAACGCAAGCGGTCATGTAGCGTACGCGCGTGCTCACAGTCGCGCTGCACAGCCCGCACTGCCGCCACCTTATTCCCCCATATATTATGCTAGCGTGTGCGTGAAATCGCGTGCCGACATGGCGCGCGGCGCGCACGCACACATTCAAACCGAGAGCGGCACGTTTGTATGAAGATGTTTTACTGTATATTTATCTACTGTGACGTCGTGTCGTAAAATAACAGTTTTAATAGTTTAGTGTGTTAGTGTTATGTTTATAGCGACATGTTATTCCTAAAGCGCTAGAGATTCATTCATCTGGGGTAACGTATCGTTAGCTGATCGTTTGTTTATTATTGGAAAAATAAACACTATCTTATGGGAACTTTACCTACCGACGAGGTTATGGTGAAACTTTCTCATAAATACGAACTTTAAAAAAAATATTTATGTGTTACGTGGTGTAAACACGCATTTCTGTAAGAGGCAACAATGTAACACATTGTATGGTATAATTTAACACCATTTTTTTCTGATCAACCACGTTCTAAAATGTTGGATTTCAGGGCCATCGTTAAGTTTAAGAATTTAATTTTTTAATGATTTATCCAATTGCACAAAATTTCCGCGATAACATCCATTGGAAATTCTATCTTTCTCTCTAAATCAATAAGCACATGATACATCAAGGGTGAGCCACCCTTAAGCCGGAAGGGTCATGTACAATACAAGTTAGGGTTGACGAGAACAGTTTCCACTTCGGTTTCCCACGCCGCCCCTGCAGGGAAACCCCACTTGTTGATTTTTGTTCCGTAATCGAGCCCCCATTTGACATCGTTTCCGGGCCCCATTAACAATAACAATTATTTTATTTTAATGTTGTAACGTGTTGACATCGGAACATCGATTTTAAGTGTACTTTGAGTAGGGTGGAGTTAATGAGCTCGTGCTGCTCTGCTCACCCGATTGTATGGTGATCAATCATTGCTTGAAGATCCAAGACAAACTTTTATCTTTATCTCCTTTTAATAGAGTGTACAGTGTATTGTAATTATGGTTATTACAAGATACAAGTAAGAGTGCCTTAACGAAGTGGGTACAGTTTTGACCTAATGCAAATGAAGTTGCTGATAAGATTATAAATCTGCTTGTTTATAATATGTTTTAATATTCGAAGTCGTATACTGCATAATTAAATTTTTGACTAATTGTCAGTCCCCTAAAGCAGTTTTTTAAAATATTGTCTTTGGAGATAACATCAAAATATACGGTCACATTTAAGAAGTTAGTACCTCGAGGCGGCACCAATGATGTGCGTAGTTATGATAAAAATGTCGTGCTTTCGTGGTATTCGATGAATGATTCATTTGAATAAAATCGAGCTGTTAATAACATAGGACACGCGATCGCAAATGCTATGGAAATAAGTTTGGCTTTATTAAGCAAATTGCCCCCAGACAAGATGTTTTGCCCCGGGTCGGGATTGTTAATTCTCTGATTGGGATGGATTCCGCGCGAATTCGCCATACTTATTGGATTCTTACATTCTTTTTTATGGATTTTAATGAGCCGTTTTTGTAGTACTTATGCAATGTATTTATCAAGTCATAGGTAGGTACTTTTTCTGTAACACAAGATGTAAGAAATACTATCAATAGGTATCAATGGTACCTATGTTATATAAAGAGGTACCTAAATGTTGAAGGCGTTTTGAGGAAGTGGACGGGGGTAGGCTGACATTATAGGGTGTACGTACCTAGGGGAAGATATTATTTGATGCATTTATCAAAGTATAAAATAGGGAATAGCGCACACCTGTAATAAATATGTAAGTACTTAGGCATGTAGTGTAATACTATGTGAATAAGTAGGTGCAAAATTACTTTAATTAAGTAGGTATATAGATATCTGCCTAGATATCTAGGTCTCTTAGTAACTTAGTAGCTAGGTACCCAGACGTCCAATTATCCATACTTGAGTTACTAGCAACCAAATATCTATACGGTTGAATAGTTACAATTAATTAATTGTAGATAGGTTAGTAAGTAGGTACCAACGCATTCACATATTTTCAAATACATGGCAATCATGAAATTACCGAATTAGAATCACGTAAACTAAATAAAAAAAACATAATGAAAGAGCTACACATTACCTACAAGCAAAATTCAAAGAACAACAATAGAAGCAATTATGTCTAATTACTAGATTGATTCTATATTCAAATTAGTGAATAAAAAGTATGCCAAACAATAGAGCTTTCGACATCAACATACCTGCCAGTCCAGTCGCACTGATCGCCCATCATCCCCGCCTCCACTCTGCATAAAACTCCCAAAAATACAGTCCAAAATAATCGCCTAGTCTCCATTTTAATGAGAATTTTATTACAATAACAGCAAGAAGTATCACTGATCCAATCACATCACTTTTAAGCAATCCTTTTATGTCAGTTCCATAGTTATTCGGTTATTTTATAAAAGTAAACAAACTTGCGCCGCGAATGCTACAAGCGACAGTACTTTACCAACTCAGAAACTCGACTAATCTACCGACAGAGACAAAACCTCTTTGACGCTCATTTACTGTAGCGAGTAAAAGAGATGGATATAATAACACTTTAATAGCCAGAGACAAAAATATGTTCTCTCTTTCTCTGATTTAACATCACACGTTACTCGAATTTGAACTTTAATGTATAGACTTAAGAGTTAGTAATATGCATCGAATAAAACTAAAAAGCTTATACAGGGCTTTTTGAATTGGCGGGAAAGGTTTACCGTATTACCTATATTGTATCTTACCGTATTGTATCTACGAGGTTAACTTTGGAGTAACTGAGTAACTTTGAATTTAAGAAGTCGCTATGGTATTATGTAATTTTGCACATTATACGTACTAACTGTCTACTGTAGAAATGAGAATACAAAGACAGAATGGTAATATGATCAAGATAAACCATGAATAAAGTAGGTAGGCAGTTATCTGTTTCTTCGTTTAATATTTTCAATACGGATATAATTATCACAGAAAGTTAATATATTTTTAATACGGATATAATTAGCACAGAAAGTTTATGCTTGAATCCGAAAAATATGAATCTGTCGTAGGTAGGTACTTATTAAGGACTATTAATCATAAACTGCAAAACTTCAATGTTCTACCTTATCATCGCAGGTAGCTCCAAAATCAATGTTAAAGTTAACTAAGTATTCGTTCTTTTAATGAGCTTTACGTTATAAACTTTAACTTAAAATACATTAAAAGATATAGATCATGTTTTGAAAGTTATAATTACCTGCCCTTTGATGGCGCATGAGTTTGCGCATCCTCGATTTTTTTTAAACGGGCCTAAGCTTTCGGTGAAAATTGTGCACATCGAAAAAGTAGCAATTAATGGCCACGGCTAAATAATAGTAAGTTTTTGCTATTAATGCTAATACCCCGCTCTGTATTTTATAGCGGCGTTTTATTTTTTCGATGGAGACAAATGAAATGAAGTTATTATACGCAGATCCTTATCGGTACCTAGAATCGCGCTTTTTGCTGGTGTTTGACGGAAGATAAGCGTGGAATATGATTTTCAAGAAAGTGAAAGATTTATCTTGGGTTTTGCTCATATGTTTCCTTTTATAGCCTTTATGGTATATTTGGTTCACGGCACGTCGTCCGTGCTTGAGGGCGCGCGTGTGTTGTTTGCGAACAGATAAACTAAATCAATAGGCGGTGTTTGTTCGGCTGGTAGATAACCGCATTGTCACCATTCACTTGTGCTTGTTTAGGCCGATGAATCGACCCCTTAACTTAGTTTACTTTAACGCAAAATGAGTATTTTAATACCAGCGATGAGGCGGTTAGCAGTAAATAAGCAGTAATCATTAATAAATATTATATATGTCGCCAGAAAATTGCAAACGCCATAAGATTATAGAATATCGCGTGATATTGTAAACTATTTTTTCTTAGTAAAGACACGGATGTATTGGAAACTATTTAGTTTGGATGGGATTTATTGTGGGCATACAAAACGATTTTTTTATTATCTAATAAAGATTTATTACAATCTTACGGAGTCTGCAATTTACCGGTGACTTACCTATACATTTACCTTACCTCTTCCGTTAGGTACTAGTTACTGAGTGATTGAGTGACTGACTGACAGACAACGCACAGCCGAAACTACTGGTCGTAGAAAGCTGAAATTTGGCATGTGGGGGCTACATTCCGTAGGGGAGCCCGAGGAAAAAACGGGATATGCGCGTACGAATTCAAAAGCTAGCTTAAAGTAAAATAATACGCACATACCTACTCGTAATCACCTCTGTCTTGCTCGATTCCTTAATGACGCTACTAATGTTACCCTCCCGTTGAACTCATTCATTGTTTTAGAGACGCTGAATAGACAAAGGTCTATTGTAGAACCATGGAATAGCATTGTTCGATTGGTCAGTGGTGTAAACAGTGGTTCCAGAGGCAATGATGGCAGCGGCTTCCGTTATACGAGTAAGTATAAAAGCAATTAGTACTGCGATGCACCTAGTCCAGTCAACAGGTCTAGTCATAATGATCAAGTGGACCATCTTCATGATAGCGTTTTTTGTTAGCGTGAGTGTGGTTTCGTCTTATAATCAGTCGACGTTGGGACATTGCTTGTGGCACAATAATACATGTGAGTATCTCTATTCAAACATCCATGCGTTTTATTGAGTTGCCGTGGAAGTTCAAGCTAGTTCCCCGATCCAAAACGTAGAATTGTATGTTGAAGAAGAGGTATATAAACTCCATGGTTACTCTTTAAAAATGAAGTTATCACTGGTTATTTATATATATATATATATATTCACCTATCCATGCCCCAGTTTTGAGACACCTAACAATCTAAACAGTACTTTCATTAAGCACCGGATTTGTCCATGTCTGTAAGATAAATGCTTCGACGAATGATTAGCGTTCGACGATCATTAGAATAGTCTCGATTTGGAACATTTTATGTTGTGACCGTCCACGTCGGGATATTTGTTTAAATCTTCATTACTGTAATGTGCAATAAAAAGTTCTTTCAATAGCGCAGTCCTAAGTACCAATCAATCAGTCACCTACATGCAGGGATCTATGAGCCCGTGTAGTAAGATTCAATTATATAAAATATTTAGATTTCTTTTTGGTGTAATAAAATTATTAATTTTGACTTCTAGGCGTAGAGGGTTGTCCAGAATGGATGATTCAAAGAGCAAGCAACTGCTCCCAGACATATTGGCCAGCTCAAAAAACTTGTGACCATCCAGAAGAAACTCTAGTCGGAACTCTCTGTGGATTCTCGAGATGTGACTGTCCTGATTCTATGGTCTTGGACACGGAGACTGGTATTTGCTATGATGTTGATAACTGCCCGACAAAACATCATATTTTATGAAAGAACAAAAAAAATACAGCATGAGTGTGACCTACAAATGAAGATAGAAGGACATATTTTATTAAAAATAAAGTTAAAAAATAAACGTTTGTTATTCCCTGTTACACATTACCTACCACCTTTGAATAAGATCCAGTGAAATTTAAATCACGGTGATTACCTAACTTTGGACACCTCTGGTAGATAGCACAAGACAACACAAAAAAAATTATTTTTTTGGGCCTGTTATTTAATGATAATGAATGACTATTGTCTGATTGTTTACATCGAAAAATAACCAGAAACTTAATTTATAAAAAAAGTTTGCTTTTGTCTAATCTAAACTAATATTATAAAGAGGAAAGATTTGTTTATTTGTACGATTAGGCTCAAAAACTACTGACTGTTTTAAAAAAAAAATCTTTCACCGTTATAAATTTACATCTTCACCGAGTAACAAAGGCGATATTTATTTCCATAAATAATTAGAGATTCCTACTAAAACTTGAAAAATATAATAATAAACAATAATAACCAACGTGTTAAAAAAAATTGCCATAAAATGTCTTTCATCGCATGCGCTGCGAGAAACTATTGATGATATATTAAAATAGTGTACTACTTACATAATTGAAGTACTCATTATATATTACCTGGAAAAAGTCCATGAGGCTATATGTCCACCTATTATGGTTAAGTCACAATTACCGCTTTTTGTTAAAATTATTCAATCAAAGCCCAGTTGGCAAGAAAATGTGTTGATTTTGATATCAAGAATCCTTATCCATTTAAATAAACAATAAACAATATTTATTTGTTCCAGACTTAAACCTTACAATTACTGTGGCACCTTAAATAACATGTTTTTTTTTTTTTTTTTTTAATTGTTTGATAGTTAAGGTTGATTATGTACATGTAAATTACACTTTAAATTATTCAAATCGGACCTTTCGTTTCAAAGTTACGAAGGGTATAAAATAAAAATGCTCTAAGTAAGAATAATGTTGCGGTTTGAGCGAACTGGGGTGAATCTTAATGCTTGGTCCGATGAAGTTGAAACACGGCATTAATGATTTGGATAAAAAAAATAAAAATATTTGGATTTTCCGAAAAAAAGGGGCGAAAAGGGGTGATGAAGTTTTTAGGGCAGGACATTATTGCTTAATTCAATTTATGTGGGAATTGGTATGAACAAACTAAAAGTGAGATAATTGAAACAGATCTAACAATTTTTGCATAATCAACTCCTGACAAGGTTTACGAGGTAGATTGCACGTTGCCACGTGGCATTGCCACGTTGAATGGCAATGCTAATTCTTGGGGCAAAGAACGAGCCAGCCTCCTAGTCACGTAAAGTGTCGATCAGTCGGCGAGACATGTCCTTGAAATGGAGACGCGCACTCGGACCCCGTGACCTAAGCTTTTCGACCCCAAATGGCTCGATAACTGTAGGTAATTCCCAATAAGGTTAAAGTATTTACGCCGCTTGAGGGCCTCAGCAGCCGCAGCGGCAGCGCCGGCAAAGCCTGCCGTACTTGGAACATGCGATTGCGCTAAGGTGTCGACACACGTTGCATCCCACACCAGAGGCCCACCCACCTTCCACGGCATCAACATCATACCATCTGGTCTTTTCCCATCATCCCGTACCAAGCCGCTAGGTTCTAATACCGTAGGTAGAACTACGCCGCGGTGTCAAGAGCCCGACGAATAATATCGTTGATGCTGACGTGTCGTGCTATGCGGCCTGCGCTCTTGCAGCAGGAAAGGCCATGATGCCCGAGGCTGTCGACAGTTATTCCGCAGTTACACCGCTGCGGAGCAACACAAGGTGCGCCTAAGCGAAGACAGATAGCGAGCCGAAACGATGCGTGCATAGTGCCTATGGTGAATGACGGAAGTGCTTAAAGCCACAAACCCGACTCCCACTCTCCCACAGCCAGCAGACGTGCACGCTCAGTAGTATTCGATGACGTATGAAACAGGATTTTCCGTAAAATACTGCAGAGCGGCACATCCCAGCGTCTCTGGGAGGACAGGTTGTCGGGTAAGTACGTGTTGGGCCATTTTCCAAGCGTTCAACGTATCGTTCATACACGGTAACTCAAAATCAACCAGTGAGGATGATTAAATGTTCCTGATTAATGCATCAGTTCTGTGGACCGAGGAAAGGAAGACCGGAAAACTTATACTCGAAATTTTGCGGACGCCGAGGCCACCCATGCGAACGGAAAGTGTGGCTTGCTGTCACGCTCGCTCGGTCGACCAAAGCCACATTAAGGATTGATGAAAGTGTGTTTCTAATAATTTGGTCTACTTTTTTGTTAAAGATGTAAATGTTTCCATAGATGGGAGGAACGAAGGCTATAAATGTGATTTTTGTCCTATGAATGTAAAGTGAGGTGTAAAGGCCGAAGGCATGTTGATTTTGAAAAGTTTTTTCTGCTCAATGAATGATGGAAAGGATTCATCAAAAATTGGAGAACACAGGAGGTGAAGAGAATTTCTATCAGTAATTTTGATATTCGGAGCTATAGTGTTAAATTTTGCTAAGATTGTCTGTCAGTCGTTTGGGGGAGGTAAAATTCGCATTTCGAAAGGTTGAGTTCTAGCCCGTTTGAACTAAATGTATCCATCACAAAAGTTAAATCTTTAAGGATCGTGTCTACATCACCTCCTAGGGTTCCGTCATCCAAATACCAAACATTGAATTTAGAATTTAGTTGTCGAATTATTGTAATCCCATAATTCGACAGTTCCAAATTGAAAATCGCCTTGTTGACAATCGACTGCTGACTCCAAAAGGTTTTCTTTATAGAATTATTTAGAGGGGTGCCTGTAACATTGATGGAAAAAACTGTAAATTTTCATTAATCGTTTCTGAACTTAGAACTAACCGTCAATCTGACAATAGCATGTTGAAACTGTTATTGTTTGTGTCCTGTCTGTCACTGTCACTGTCAAAATTCCTTAAAAATCCCATCGACTATATTCTAAATGGCTTGCTTGATCTTTACTGCCGTTTAATTTGTTAACTAGTAAAGTTAAATTTAAGACAAAATGTTGCGTTTTTGTGCACAAAGTTCATTCAACTACAGTAGAGTTTTAATCCAACCTCTCACTCACAAACAGATAACCTCAAAATTAAAATCAATCAATAGATATACCAATATATTAAGCAGGAATTATTCAGTCAAACTGAAAGATGAAGATAACAAGCTGGAGTGTATATATTACGGTCCACTGACGCCCCAGATAAAGGGTGTGAAAGTGTTCTCACTGAGTTCTAGTGCGGCCGGGTTGCTGGCACAACCTATAATCATCAGAGAGGCGGCAACTATAGGCAGTACTTCACTGATCGTCGCGCTGTGCTCGGTAGTCGGCTTCTTCACATTCGTCACGCCTATATTGCTTCATGTGATAACTAAGAAATATGTAACAGAAATACACTATGACCCTGACACATCAACATACACTGCTACCACCATAAATTTCTTCTTAGCGAAAAAAAAGGTGTGTATTAACAAAATATTTCTTACTTACCCAGGTATTGGTAAGAAGTACCTGTTGCTGTTTATAATGGTAGAGAATGCCTTGATGCATTAAGTCCGCCAATGTATATTAAGTTTAAATAAATATAATTTCTTAACTAAATGGATGCAGTCGAAAATGTAATAAGCAGGGTTTAGATTATTATTTCAAAAACTAACACCAGTTGGTAACTGGCTCTGCAGTGTAAAGATGGCTACTTTCGAGACTGGGCTAAAATTGCTGCACCTTCATTGCAATTGCACCTTTGCCTTTGAATTGTGGCTTTTTAAATGATCATTAATAAATTCATAGAACATTGCTGACGGTTCTTGACAATTATGAATAACTGTGTCATGACCACATGTGTATGTGTGTCCTTTCTAGCAACATCTTCAATTAACCAAAAGTTGTCCTCTGAATATAGAGCCTCCAAGAGAGTGTCTACTCCATTTAAAGGCCATTTTTAAGTATTATAGAAATCTTAAAATCACAATCTCTTTCTTTCTCTCTATCCCTTATTCCAAAAAGTTATCAACAAATGTTTTACACTTTAGTGAATTTTCTAAGCTTATCAAAGGGGATAGAACCAATCAAAATAATGGTGCACTATGATACATTTATATGGGTCACTTAAACGAACAAGAAATGTTAGAAACATGGTGCCCTAAAGTGTCATGTTACCATGAGATAATCAAGACTACAATTAAAAATTACTTAATTACGTTCTTATATGAATTAGATTAAATTCAAATAATAGTTCCCAGCTTGATTTAACGATTTAATGCAAGAAAGTAAAAATAAAAACTCACAAACATTTCTTTATTAAGAATTTCGCAAAATAATAGTGTGGTTAAATCCCGAGAACTGTATTAGAATACAATCTACTACATAGAAGCCCGTGATTCGTTAATATTTAATGATTTTCATTGTTCTCTATGTTGCTGGCTTTTTTTTATTGTTTGTGTCCTCTAACCATATATACAGGTTTCATTGTGCACTGCAATATAAAAAAAAAACAAATAAGGGGCTGCCATAGAAAAAGTTCGAATCCGTTTGGTTAAATTTGGTTTATTTTATTTACAAGATTTAGGACTTGCGAAGTTGCGAGATTGTATGAAATGCCAGGCTGCATAATACTCTTCTTTTTTTAAATTAAATTGAACATTCCAAAAATTGTATAAGTAAAGTGGATCTAACGATTTTTCCATAATCAACCCCCAACAGGATGAAGGGCACAAAAGTTGTGCGATCCTGAGACCACAGGATCAGCAACAAAAATGGCTGACTAATTCTAAATCAAAAACTACCCGTTAAAGTCTATCCCTTGACGGGGCATTGAAGTTTCTGGAGTACCTACTAAATCCACATGGACGAAGTACTAGTAATAAGATAAACAAAAATTGTAATCACAACTTAAAAGTTTTTTTAATTTTCAGCTTGAATTCAAAGTGGATGATGTTGAGGTTCCTGATATTCCTGGTGCATTTACTACTTTGAAAGCCAAAGGAATACCTCTCTTTGTAGAAGCAAGGCATTTCTCCGATCCGCTGCATTATGCCAAAATGATGGGCTATGACAAACCCATGGACTTTAAACTCGGTGGGGACGACAGTGACAGTACCAGTAAATAGTTATAGGCATTTAATATTTGTTATTCATTAAATTAATATATTAGTAGCTCTATAGTAAATAGTTGTCAAGTTCACTGATTGGTTTTATTTGATATACCAAAATTGTTTAGTTTGAATAAACCTAAGTTTTTTTTTTAACTTATACCTAAAAATAATTCCAGGCAAAGCTGCTGAATCTTAATCTTTTGAAATAATTTATACTTAAATTGGAAGATAAAAAAAAGAACACAACAGATTTGTTATTAAAATATTTATTTTCAATAGTATTCCACAAATTGCTTACTAGTACAGTGAACTGTTATTTTAGAATAGGAAAGTAAGACTAGATAGTATGTAACATCAGCAATTAAATACTATTTATTTCCGATAGGCTTTCAGGAATGTTAAATTAAAAGCATGAAAATAAAATAACAGATATAAAAGTACATAATAATAATATCTTACATACTAAATTAAAATGGAGAAAATATACAAGGAATGTTTCACTTTAGAAGTACAATAGTTGATTTTGAAAATTTCATAATTTAATTTAGAAAACCTCAAGTTTCGTGACTAGAAGTCCTTATACAATATTTTACATTTCTTCATATATATTACTTTCTATACAAAAATATTTTACACTCACAGTAAAATGAGTAGGTAGAGCACCACACTTTGCCGTCCATACATGAACAAAATATGCATTTTCTAATCACATAGTAATTGATGATATCAAATAATTTTAATGACCCATTCATTTAATTAAAAGGGGCCAGCACGCACTAGAGATTTAGTCGTCCGATTGTTTCATCTCCAATGCGATTCTGTAATCATCTCACTCCTTCGCAACGGTTGGATGGCCAGCTCACTTCACCTAAGATTTCACGGTGAGGATTTTACAGATTACGAAGTGTATTTTTGCCCACTGCGACAATTTGCGCACTACCATAAAGCATCATTTTAGATTGCCGGCAAGCCCAAGTATTATCGCCCGTACAAAAAAAAACACTAATGCGCACTATAGCTCATTGTGTGAGGGTTCCCATACCTCAATATCATTCTGGATTAACTGACACAGCCAACATTGGGAGTATTTCGTCATTCTCATTTATTTTTTTACACTACAAAGAAAATTAACACCCCATAAAAGCATACTTTAGCAATGAAATTTTGAGTAATTTACTTTCCTTAAAAATATAGTAATAATACTTCCATAGATTCGTATGTGATTCGATTACTTTTTAAGAGAAGTCAATATCAACTATACTTACCAATTAATTTAAAATTCGTACAAAGTTAAGACTAAGTATATATGCGACGTATAAATCATCACTGCGCTTGCACAATTCGATATTCAAAACATAACGGATTTTATAAAAAGATTATAACATGCAGGCGCACCGACAATAGTTTATGACAACGAGCAACTACGCGTTATCATAATTTTTATTGAAGTTTAATATTTTAAAATAGTTTTCCTTACAATAAGCTTTACTCTTATTTACACATCTTTACTAAGGCTGCCCAGGGCTGCCCGAAATTTCCGTCACATATTACACACGCTGAAATATCAATGGTTTTAGAAACGTGGAGGAGTTACTCTAAATTACTAAGATTTTTAAATTACTAAGAAATTGCAGTGCAGTTTTGGTTAATGGCCTTTTTTATGCGAGTTGCACATATCCCCATGAGACGCTCATGGTAAGTTTGACTTAGAAAGCGCCTTTATTTCTCAGCCAGAAGGCGACATTCCTTGTTCAAATTTTCATTTTTTTTATGCTGTTGACCGTTACAGAGAGTAAATCCTTCGTCTAAAACCACTAATACTCAACCAGTTCCACCTCTCAATCATAGTGTAGCGCGTTATCAGCGAGCGCGTGCGTGGTGGGCTCCCCCTTGTCGCCGGCGTCCAGCGCCAGCGCGCGCGCGCGGGCCCGCGCACCCCACTCCACGCGCACGAAGCACGCCGTGCCCAGCGTCGCCAGGATGCCGAGGATCGTCAGCTGGACTGACAGGAAGGCCTTCGATGAGTAGAAGAAACAGGCTGCTGCTGCTAGTGACTGGAAACAGAGACGATTGTTTTTAATAAACTGTTTCAAGCGTCTTATATAAGTGGACTTGCCATTATGTCTGCCCCTGCGGAGCCCATAGAGGGTATGTTCATTACACTCAGTTCTTAGAACGTATTTCATTAAAACGCATTGGAAATGTTGATCTAAGCGATTTACAACCACTATAAGGAGTTTGATTGTTTTATTGCAATGCTGCACATAAGATTACAGTAGCATTTATGTTAGTGATGTTAGCACAATCCATCCAAGTAATACTTCAACAACGCTGACGACATGACGCACATGTTTAATCACAACAACAGTAGAACAAAAAAAAGATAACAATCGTTCTAATGAACGCAATGATCAGCTTTACTCCGGTAAATTAATCAATTCGTCACACAATATGAGAAGCAATTGAATNTCCCCAACGCGCCATTTTACACACAACCAACTGACTAAGCTCACTGCTTGCTACTAACAAGCATGTGAAGCATGCTACAAAGCAAACACGTTCAGACATGCTTTAAACGCAGCCCCCACTACCCCGCTCCTCAGGTAGCGTGCTCAAAAATCAACAGTTGGTCGATTTACTAGCAAACTACTAGCTAGCATGCTATTTTCAAGCAAGGCCCAATACACACGCGCTACTTGATAGCATTTGCTCAAAAATAGCATGCTTTCGTGCTACTTTCGAGCATGTGTATCTGTAGCTTTAATGATCGCATAGGTACTCATTCTGAGCGAATGTAAAAAATAAATGTAGGTATAAATGTGGGTATTTTACTATACTCTATCCGTTTAGGTAGTTAACTAAAGGTAAACAATCTTGATGTGTCTTTTTACACAAATTCATATTAAACAAATAAACTACTTTTCAAACTTATGGTTCAATTGATTTAGTATTCGTTACTGTTGTATTTACTTTGGTTTTTACTTGCATTTTATTTTTAAACTGAGTTTTTAAGTAAAAAGTTACATCAAGATTGTTTACCTTTAGTTAACTACCTAAACGGATAGAGTATAGTGTTATTTACCACAAAACTACTAACGATCGATATCAAGTTAACAAAACACACAATTTTCTCGATAAGGCCTTACAGTTTATGTGAGTCGAATAGTTAGTTTCAAAGTATACCTTATTATTCGCATAGTGTAGCATTGAATATCCTCATTTAACCTACTTCCGCAAAAAGAAGGTTATCTCTATGCACTGACAACAAAGCAACGTTATTTTTTCCTCTATAATTCATGCTGATACATGACCTTTTGTATCGTCAATCGTACCTATATCAAGATGCATTCCAAGAAGACGCGAGAGATAGAACATTGGTTTTTGCATACATAAACATAAATACATTTATATAATTATTGCATCAACCTTTTTAGTCACTTTTTGTTGGGTACCTAAATATTTAACCGGCACATATTTCGACCGATATTATAAATTAATATTATTTCAAGTTAAAACCGCTTTGTCATTTATACAGTTAAACAAAAGTCGAAAATAACTTTCAAAACAAACTCACCTGAGTAAACTTGAACAGCGCAAACGCAGAAGTACTGTTATCCGAGTAATTGCCTCCAAGTATCGAATAAATCTGAGTATTGAAGCAGGCATCTCCGAATCCTAGCAGGAAGCTGCAGAACATAGCCAGTTCAGGAGACGGGGTGATGTATGAGACCTCGTTTGTGTCCCCGAATGGGGCCACGGTCGGCAGGTTGATGAAGATGAGGAAGAAGCTGCCGAGGTGGATGAAATAGCCCATGATCACGATCGGGTCGCGGCCCCAGCGAGTCGTTTTTGATCCCAGAATACCGAATAGAGCACCTCCTGGAAGGATAAGAGGGTAGTTTTAATTCAGTTTTATGGGTTTGTTTTTTAATTTATTTATTTATACAACTTACAACGATCATACAGGTCTTTTTTTCAATTTAATGCATTAGAGTAACATTTAAATAATGCTTATTCTAACTCATTAAACTGTTTTCTACCTACTCAATAAAAACAAGGCATTCTTTGTGTGTGTGTGAATGGACTCAGAGCACAACGGAATGGTCCGTGCCACTAGTTATAAGGTTGTTATTGTATGAGGTTATGTGCTCTATACTGGAGAATCACAAACATAAACAATCATATGAGAAATAAATCTTAATTTTCATATGTACTTCTTTTTTTTCGTTCAAAGTAAATAATTATTTAAACTGTAATTTGCTCAGAACAATTAATTATATACTTGGCGTAGTCCATTCAATTATTCATGTCTATGCAAACATTATGTAATGAGGTATAATATATCTTATGACGTATGACATAAAGTTTAAATTATATTGCATATTGGTGTCAAGTAAATATTTATCTCTTTTGTTGGCTCATACATGACTTTGACGTTATTTACACAATTCTAGAACTGATGAATAAGTAGGTATAATCAAGATATCCTATTATGAATTATCTAATTGGTGTTTAGCGGTTTTGATTGCCCAATACTCATTTGTCCAAAGAACAACACCGATAACTACTTATATAAATAATCTCGAGATTAATTTTGAAAGGATTTCTATAACATTATCAAGTAAGTTTGTATTGCATTGATCAGATAATAATATAAAAAATCGATACAAAGCTAAACTGTTTACAAGTAACCGGCTTAGCGTTGCCTAATTACAAATTATTCAACTTTAAAAAATGGGCAATTAGTCAAAGATTTACAACGTGTTGGTATTTTGACGATACGAGCAACATTAGGAATTTTAAACTTTATTTATTTATTCACACTGATAGCCTTTTGTACGTAGAATACCTACATGGCACGTGAAGTTATAAAATCAGTAAATATAAATTAGGCCTCTAAACAAGTCTTTATCAAATTAACCTTTAACAGATTAACCATCAATACTTACTACTCCAATCCAAAACAATTATGCTCAATGTATAAATCCACAAGCAAACACGGAACAACCAATCTTATCACAATTTCCATTAAATTCAAATTGACATTTTGACGTTGGTAGCATTTCACGGGCTAACAGTTATAATATAAACTTTATACAAATGTCCATAAAAGTCAAACTGTCATGACGTTACAACTTACCGAGCACTTCTCCCAAACCAATGAAGACTCCGGACAAGCCCACCAGTTGCTTAGCATTCTCGCCCATGGACAGAGTGAAGCCGATGCTAGGGCTGTACACACCGCTGAAGAACGACAGCTCCACGCCTGGAAAGTAAATAAAGACGTTGAACAAAGTGAAGAAAGATCTACTCTCGAATTGAAAAGTCTTAAACTCGAAAATGGGGGCGTTTCGTCTCCAAATAGATGGTGTTTCAGGGGGCTAAAATATGGGCACGCCACAATTGCGGCGATAAGACCCCTCTTTGAGGAGTGGCTGGAGAGGCGCTACGGCGTCCTCACCTTCCGCCTGACGCAGGTGCTCACCGGACACGGCTGTTTCGGGAGGTACCTGTTTCGGATTAAGCGGGAGGACACGCCCGGGTGTCAGCACTGTGAGGATCGCCCGGAGGACACGGTGGAGCATACGGTGGAGATCTGCCCTGCTTGGGCTGAGCACCGCCGTGTCCTCGTCGAGGCGATCGGCGGCGGCAACCTCTCGCGTCCGGCCCTGGTTGAATCCATGGTCCGGAGCGAGGAGGCTTGGGAAGCGGTCACCTCCTTCTGCGAAGCAGTAATGCTAGCGAAGGAGGAGGCGGGCCGCGCGAGGGAAAGGCAAGG
>NDFZ01004974.1:160606-190160 GCA_002192655.3 Mamestra configurata | reverse complement strand
CGCTAGGGCCAGAGCCTGCCAGGGTTGCGGAATTTGTTCGAAAGAGTCACCGCGGCCCTGGAACGCAAAGGGCTTTAGAAGGAACACGGATGGGTTTTAGTCAGTAAGAGTCTGACACGCCCTTCCGCTCCGCCCAGAGCGGAAGAAGTCATTTGATGATTTCCCATCCTTAAAAAAAAAAAAAAAAAAAGGGGGCTAAAATATAACTGACGAAATAAGGGGTACTATACCTAGGTGTACCTCTGCCTAACTCTTCGAAAAAACCGACTAATATCTAACAGGCTAAATCTCACTTTACTGCCTCGTTACTAGCGCAAGTTCTGAGCGTAGGGTACGGGTTTGATTCCCAGGAGTTTGAGAGTTGGGGGTGCCCCATGCCTCAGAAAGCACGTTAAGCTGTTTGTCATGCGCTTGTTCTCTTTCCGGTCGTGTCGGATTGCCGTCCATCAGACGATGAGAGTGATGGAAAAGGGAGTACATGATCACACACTTGTGTTTGCATAATTAAATGTCCCGCGGCGATGACAAGTTTCCGTTGAGATTGTCCGCCATGGCCGAAATCGATCAGGAGGACTATTACTCTCACTTTTAGACAAAAGCCTACCTCGTCATCCAGGTAAACAGTGCTAGTAAAAACGAACACGATAGCCCGAAGGTTAGGACCATTGTGTTTTTATCAATGTCATACCGTACTTAGCTAATCTAAGAGATCACTGACTTCTCTTAGGGAAAACTACCAAGCGAGGAAAATTTGAGGTCGCGAAAATCAAGTTAGCAAGTGAGATGATTAATTCTCGTTTCTACCTTTGCCTCTCTTTGCCTGCTACGGGACGGTACTCTGCTTATCCTGTCGATTGGCTCAAAATATTTATTTTTGCCGACCAGTATTTAGCAACCTGTACTGCTCTATGATTGACTTGTTTAACTCCTGGAAGGAGCAGGTGGTTGTGCAGGAAGGGCATCAATGGCACATGTCCTATGAAGCTAAAGGGGCTTGACAATGGCACTATGTTTGGGACGGCTGTAGGATGTCTTATCTGGCCATTATGAAAAAGTGTTATAATTATAAAAGTCTAAAAAACTTTTGATTCTCGTAGCAGGGGTTAGGAAAAGCCTTGTTTACTACAAATTAGCAATCTTAAAAACTCGGCTGAGTCTTCTGCCGATCTTTACATTACCTCAATTCAGTTTGATGATAAAAATAATGAATTAAATTAAGAACTTTGAATTAAAAGTTAGTAAGTAAATAGTTGCATTTTAACTGACGCTGACCCAAACAAGTTGGGGAAAAGGCTAGGCAGGTTGATTGTTTGAGTTGTATTTTTAAACTAACGCATTATATAATATAGCATTATGTATATCCATATAAGGATGGGAAATCATCAAAATAATGACTTCTTTCGCTCTGAGTGGAGCGGAAAGGCGTGTCAGACTCTTACTAACTAAAACCAATCCGTGTTCCTTTTAAAGCCATTTGCGTTCCGGTGACTTCTCGAACAAATTCCGCAAATCCATAATGGCCTTGACAATGACAGCATTATTTTCCTGTTATAAATTAATTTCGTATATTTTTACATGCTCTGTAACAATAGCCTAGCAGCTAGACCGTTTTCACCAAATTCGATTTTACAGCGTGTTCTAGAAGTGCGTGCTCATATTTAACACTTTCGGTGCCCAGAACTCAGCATATGGGTCGAACAATAATTTGTTCGTGTGCCCACGATTCGTCGCTACATATTACGACGACTCGGCTGCCAAGTTGTGGGCACCGAAAGTTGATGTTGGGTAGCTGATGCACATTAAGGAAAAAATAGCAAAACAAAAACTGAACAAATGACTTTTTATGCAGTTTGTTACATTTGGTGGCATTTACTTTAGTTCAGTGACCGATTTGATGTAATTGCATCAGACTGCTTGAAAAGTGATTCGTTTTACACTTTTTAGTCCGTATAGTGAAGTCACTTTTTTTTTAAATCTTTTTTTTCTGTTTTGCTATTGTTAACATCTTGAAAATGACCACGCACTTTTGGAACACGCTGTACAAGTTTTATTTAAGCCTTTTTATGTAAATCTTGAGTATATTCCAAACACAGCAAGGTAATAAGTCTTTCATCGAGCTTTGGAATTTGTTTAACCCGCAATAAAATAACAATAACGTCACCCGATTGAAATATGCTGACATTCACAGTTCTTATAGGTAATACGGCATACCTACTGCAAAGCTTGACATTTACATGACCAAACTCATTGCTAAATCGGTTGTCTGACATCGGCCTGATTTGTTTACCTGACCGAGCTAATAATAAAAAAAAAAACATAACAAACTTTTGGAGGACGAACAAACCATTACGGAATATTTTCTAAAATGAGACACTCTAAAATATAATAATAATATTATCATTAGTAACTCATGCGGACATTGAAGTCTTTCTCTAGACTTTTAAAGTTTGTAACGTGAATAATAAATATCTCGCTTCGACAATTTCATTAGTATTCAAGTGGGACCATGTACCTGATGGCAGTCAATGATCCCAGATTCTTGGAATAACTACCCAAGGAGCCATTTCACTATAGGCCTAAGTTTTAAAGTTTAAAAAAAACTTCATTTTGATGGTTTTTTTTTTTTTCCGTACATAGGTAGCTCTTTTAGGGTTCCGTTCCCAAAGACCAACGACCAACCAACGCGACCTATTACTAAGCCTCCGTTGTACGTCCGTCCGTCCGTCTGTCTGTTTCTCAACGGGCTGGTAGACAATTGAAATTTTCAAACAGTGTGTATTTTTGTTGCCGATGTAACAACAAAAAAGCTGGTTTTTACGGGGTTCCGTACCCGAAAGGTAACCAACGAAAGCCTATTACTGAGGTTTCACAGAGTGTGTATTTCTATTGCCGCTATAACAACATAATTAAAATTATATTAAATTAAAAATCATACGTGTTTTTTCGGTTTATGGTACGGAAACGTAAACCTAACCCTTCATGTGAGAGTCCGACTCGCACTTGTCCGGTTTAAATAAACGATAACAGTGTCGAACAATCACTGATCTAGTGATAGTTCCACAGAGTCAATCCGAAAATCATGTAAGAGATCTTTGTATGATGATAAGTATGATAGATAACTTACCAGTATATATGAAAGTAACACTCAGTAGCAACATGTCACGGGTACAGAAAAGCTTCAATGCACCTTTGAATGCATCCATAGGGCTTTCTTGAACCTCATGCGTCACTATTTCTCCCTGAAAACATCAACAATGCATAAACGCGTGTTTAACCAACTTGTAAAGGACGAGAACTTTCAAATTTTAAGTAAGCCCTTAATTTTATACTTCCGCATTTGTATGTTGGCGTCCGCCAGACATGTAGTGTAAGGGGGCAACGCTCTTCCAAAATCAGGCCTTTACCTTGACTCGATAATATCGTTATATGAGGCTCCGATTGATTACAGTTTAAGGCCCGCTGTGACCATCAGCCCCACCTGCCATTTAACTTCCTGTTAGCCCTCAATACAACTGCCTCATAAAAATCCCACGCCAAAGTGAAGAAAACGCGATCAAGGGAATTGAAACTTGCTGTTCTCGATTTCTCCTTGCCTTATAATAATAATTTGTATTTGAATTTACGGATAATGCCAAAAACATCAACAAGGTGGATCAATAAAATCTTATTTAAGAGCTAGTCGGCCGTGGTTTAGTTGTAAAATATGCATTATGTCAATGGGACTGGGTGTAGTTTACCTTGGCATCTTCAATATTGGGCATGCGCTTAGCTGGGCGAAGGAGCATGAGGAAAACTAATCCGACGGCGCAGACTCCCGTCAACGCACCGAACACCACATTCCTAGTCTCCACGTCAATTTGGGTCTTGCCTTGGAACTTGATAAATACGAAAAGATTGCCGAAAAACATGCTGCAAAGAGAAAGCAATCGATTAAGATTTGCGTGCTGAAACGTTCGAAAATGGTAGTCATTGACTTTAAATAATATCTATAAGTTAATTGAGCAATTTAGATGCAAACAAGATTTTTAGTCATATTTTATGATAGGTTTTCTAATTTGTACTAGAATATTGTAGCAAAAATAATTGGAAGATGTAATCTTTGGCATTCCAACGCAACGTTGTAATTCGGTTTCTGCAAGATAATTTGAATAATGACCACGCTACGGCTCGACTCGAAAATCAATGTTTCTCAATATAAAATCGAAGAAAGTAGTGACATACCTGCACTGCAACATAGCCCAAAAGACTCCTGAGTTCCTGGATATGGTATCCGAATCGCTGTTGAGCGTCAGGTAGTTGCCCTGGCCGGTCCATATCGCCGCTGCGCCCGCGCCGATCAGCACGCTCGCCACGTACAACAGCCACGTGCGAGGGAACAAGAAAGTCACGATGAAGAACCTGTGGTAGAATAGTACATCTAGTTAGTGATGCGTCTGGGACTTTCGCTTTCCATGGCTTATGGGACTGCACTCCCGGCTCCTGCACTGCAGAACAATGAGTATCCTATTTCGATGGTTGTCAATTGCCTAGCCTAGTGGATCCATATTTGGTTTACTTATTTGCCTCTTGTACTACACGAGCATTAATTTTGAGATTAGCAATTATAGATATCGTTTAATAAGAAAGGTTTTAGCAGTCCGCATTTCGCATTTGACTGAGAATTGGCAAAGCAATCTTCAGATACTTTTGAATTACCTATCTAGACTTACATTATACAATGCTTGTTGGAACAACGATGGTCCGCAATTCCATAAAACATAATTGTTACAGGTACCTACAAGCAATTTATCAGCAGAGAATTTAATTAGCCTCATTTTAATATTTCATACTATAAATTGTTTTTTTTTTCTTTCTTTACATTGTTCTCATATATAGAAGCAACAAGGTTTATGTAACCAGGATTTTTGTAAACATAAAATGATTTAAAAGAGTGTCCGTGGAGTTTCTTGCACGTTCTTCTCCATAGAGATCTACGCTTGCGAACGTGCAAATAGCTTCATGTTTTTGACGGACTGACTTTGACAATTCAAAAGTACCTGATAATGGTTTATTTGAAATAAATGCTTTGACTTTGACTTTGACTTTGAGAAGCACCAACAGGCTCCTAAAATTCTGTTTAGCGCTAAGATTAGATCGTGAGAAATGCACCTTATCGAGTATCAACTCTTGAGCTACATTTCAAATGATGTAATAACTACCTAGAATACGTCTCCAAAAACATTTCAAATTGAAAACAAACTCTGAGAACAGCTCCATTTCATTGTTCACCCACCGTAGACGTAAGCTTTGCTAATCCAATTTCACGAGCATTACGAAATAATGGAACAAAAAAAGTGAAACGAGACGAAAAAGGCTTTTAATTTTGGTACGAAAGTTGAACTCTGGCACGATGCCATCCAACTACGACTGTGAACTTTAAAACTGATGTGCACTGGGCCACTAACACACTATGAAGTTAATGCAATGTTGTTTGTTGCGCAATAGCAGTGTTTACGGGTTACAAAACGGCCGTACATTATGTCCAAGTGTCCACTATAGCATAAAACAAGTATCGGTTATGCAACCCGCTGAATTACTTAGTACGGATGACCGCTAACACGCTAGCCTCGGACCTAGACGGGCTCAGATAAATCGGGTTTCTTAGTAAATGTTCAAATAATAATGGCTGCTTACTTTGATAGATTAAGGAAAAGTATTTAGGTGTGGAGATTGAAAACGAGGCCGAGGATGATGGTGGCAATAGTTTACGAAGAGTGAAGAGGATAATCTGATGCCAGTGACTGTCAAATGCATCAAATGCAAAAACTCTAGCCCGAAAATCTCATAATGAAGACATTCCCTACAGAGCAGAGCACCAGGACATAAAGATCAAGACATTGTCTACGATACAAAAAAATGCACTTTCGCTGTAGTGTAGCTAATTGCTACACTTGTTTCTACTTGTAATTTTGCAGTTAAACAGTACATAAACGGCTGGAGTGTGGGAGGTCCCACACTCCAGCCGTTTATGTACTGTTTAACACTAATGTAGGATAGTAACAACATTTCATTTAGTCCGTTCAGTCGTTGCGGTCTGATTGAGACACACCTCCAAACTTTCGCATTCATAATATCAGTGGGATGGGTGGTCAAGGTTACAGCCTTACACGATTCGCATACAAACCTATAACAAAGGCGTCAGCTTGCCAAAGAGAGTTTATTCGAACATGAATCGATACTTCACTACTAATATAATAAATGCGAAAGTAAATGTATGTTACGTTTTCACGCCTAATGCACTAAACCGTTTTTAATAAATAGGGACGTAGACAAAGTCTAGTACCTGGAGCAGACCCAACTTTAATCAACATACCACGTAGGCTAAGACGCGGGCAGACGCTGGTAAATAATATAAGAAACAATTAATAACTTATAGTTACTGTTATTTTCAACAAAGTGATTTTTTATTTTTCTTTTCTTTCTTTCTATCCTTCCTTGACCTAAGTCGCTTTCCTTCTTCAAACTAAGACCGGAAGAAAAAATAAAGACAATTATCTTCTAATCTTGCGCATGTCGCAAACCGTTAAGGAAAATGGAAAGGATATTACGACATGAAATGTATGACAATTTACACCGTGTTACAAGTTAGAAGCAATTTTTTTATGTTGCAACACTGTTTTATGTGGCAGTCAAGCTAAACTAGCCATTAGCAAGCAATTTTGTTAGTAGTAATTCTCGTTCCGACTCTCTGACAGATAAAATTATTCTCGTTTATCTAGTTGTTCAAATGATCATGTGAATTACAGACTCACGTACACATTTCACATGCAATTGTCTACCTATTACACGGGCAGTTTGAAAAATTCTGCTCACAGTACGTTTGATAGGCATCGACTTGCATCTAAAACGTTACAACAAAGCACAGTTATGTTTCGTAGGTAAGGTACTAAGGTTACATACTCATCTCTTAACATACGCTACAGCCCGTAAATTTTTTATAACGATGTACCTAGCTGATTATGCGTATGCCGCATTTTCCACAGCGTTTCTATCGTTGGAAATGTAACCTAAATGTTTAGGTACTTAGAGACAAATTTCATACGGGTAATTAACTAATTATCTATTAGCGTAACAGAACTTGCCCTACTGTTGTTAGTAATTAAGTACTTAAAACAAGTATCTTCTCTAGTTATTAAGGATATTAATCTAAACTCACAAGCAACCAGCGACATACTTTGTCTTTCGCAATGTTTGTCTTTTCACATCGAATTTGTCTTTCGATGCGGATGAGACAAATTCGATGTCAATTTTCATTGCAGCAATGAAAATTGAAAACAGGAAAATGCGTCTGAATTAGGATTTCCCAAGTTACAACACTAAGCTACTACTTTAGTCAAAACCAGTTCGAAATTAGTTCAGTTCAAATTTAGACAAGGTCACCTACTGGTACGGTATGTTGTGACGCAACACAAATAACCGCGGTAGGTACTACATTATTTTCTAACATGTTGATAAATAATCTAATTACACGCCTACCTTAGTTGACAGCTCTGCAACAAAACATTCTAAATTTCTGATCTAGTTTCAGACAATTTAAGCGCTTGTTAAAACGTTCAAGTTTTTAGGCAAAAATATTAATTGTTCTGCCTAATATTTGTAAACACATGCGCTAACATGCCTGAGAAAATAGTAAATGTAGAAACAATGCTTAGAAAAAAAAAAAAATGTTAGGAAGGACGCATATTAGTTATAACGTGACTAACAATAGTAAACAATCCTATATTATCGTCTAGCGTTGCAGTGCACTATAAATAATAATATTGTTAAAATAAATGAAAGGAACTATGCAACAAAGCCAGCGGGCAGCCTTGAGGGGGCGTGATCTAGTCTAGTGAAGGTAAGGCGAAAATATTTCGATATCCAACTGAGGAATGTATAAGTGCAGTTAACGATTGGAAACCACCCGTTAGCTTGATAGACAATATCAACCTGCCTAGCCTTTTCCCAACTATTTTGGGGTCGGCTTCCAGTCTTACCGGATGCAGTTAAATAATACCAGTATTTACCAGGGAGCGACTGCCTATCTGAGCTCCGAAACCCAGTTACTGGATAATACGATACCCCTTGGCCAACAACGCCGATAAATGAGAATAATGTTTCAATACAAAGTCAGGATTCCGAAATTCGCAAAAAAATAACTTCTTTTAATTGTTTCAAGACACAGCTTCATTTTTGACTAGAACTTGAAGTCCATTGGATTGTCATCGCCCGTAGATAAACATTTCACTAGGCTCATGAGACGGCAACAAAGTCAAGATGATAATAGGGTAACTCCCTTATCGACACACTGTCAACCACAACACATCTCATCACCGTCGTCTCTCATCTGTGACATCAACGCAGCCTCAGTTCAAGATAATTTCATTTCCAAGGCGCCATCGTTTAAACAAGGCCGTACCTTCTTTCGAAGAAAGTACCGCACTTGAAAATTGCCACTATTTCTACGCCTACTGCATTACTAAATAATGCGTAATTGTTTTAGGTACCTGTTTGTAGGACATTATATGGTTTATCAAACTCTGGACAATGCGATAGACAAATGTTTAGCATGTGTCACAAATAAACAAAGTATATTATTTTATACTCGATAGTTGATTGTCCCTTGTGACACAGA
This sequence comes from Mamestra configurata, assembly GCA_002192655.3. Taxonomy (NCBI): domain Eukaryota; kingdom Metazoa; phylum Arthropoda; class Insecta; order Lepidoptera; family Noctuidae; genus Mamestra; species Mamestra configurata. The sequence goes on along the minus strand of NDFZ01004974.1, from coordinate 181,507 downwards.
CTATGTTACCTCGTCCTCAAGGCACACCTTTGGAATGTATTATTAAAGTGTTATTCCCTCACATACGTCTCCTTTACTATTAGAATATCATCATACATTTTAAACGTGCAAGTATGTAGACACTTGAGGGACCCAATCTTGAAAGCTGTCACGTTATTTTATAAAACATAAAGGCATAGCAAAAGCAGTCCAGGGATTTGGGAGTAAATGCAAAACTGTATGTTTGGGGAGTATCAAGTTTGAAGATATAGTTAAAATCACATGCACACTGATGCTGAAGCAGCCTTTTAAGATTGCTATGGAGGTCATTTTAAGTTCAAACAACTCAATGATGGCAATGACATAGAAGTTACATTTACCAAACATACGATCAAAGGTTCTAGTACCAGTGTCAAAATGGTTTGGTAATTAGATCGCGGGCACCAAACTAAAACAAAGTTATTACTTAATATGCACAACACTGCTTGGGCGTTAACGTAACGGATCGTACGGAATTCTACAGGCAGTTATGTTAGTTCCACGGTTCGAGACTTCCACGCAATAGACGCTACTTTTACCATTGAAAAGCAAACATCTTTCTATTTCTTATTTAGAAAATGGTTTTCTCTAGAGTTTATACGGCTTTTGATATCTACCTGATTCGCCTTCTGCTTCAAAAAAGGCACCTACGACTACAGACTTCAGTTCTAAGCCAGATGAAGCCTAAAAGGGCGTGTAGGATAGACTGGCTCCGGAAAGCAGAGAGTCGGTTCTTGAGGCGTAACATGGCACTGTCTTGACCAACAAAAGAACACGAAATGACGATACGATGCTGGTTTGACTGATTCAAAATGGATTTCAATTTGTAAATGAAGACTGATCGCCCAAGTTTGGTGTAAAGAATTTTCTGCATGTGAATAATTCACCAGCTATATAGATTCTTTAAAAAACCAAAGTTTTGTTAACATGATTCACATTGGTTTTAATATCCTTTTATTACCAATACATCTTCAATGCTTCTATCAAACTACTTAACATCACGCAATATCTCAGTGAAATTGTAAATTGAGGCGCGGGCGCAAGATGTTCGCACAACTGTGATAATAATGTGTGTTACACGAATGACGGCAACAAACAAATGGACGGTGAAAGTTTGCTCGAATTTTATGCGAATTTTGACTTTTATTAAATGTGAAAATATTTAAATGAATGAGATGTTAATCATATGGCATTAATAAATATTGTTAAGGATAAATTTTATGATTTTTTAAAGGATTTATTTCTTGTTGGAAAATTTTCTTTGAACTATAAATAAAATCTTCACCTAAATTATACATACCTACTTATGAAAATTACTTTTAAAAGAGGTACGCCTGTAAAAGGTGTCAGAGACGCTCTAGATCATCTAACAAAATGTCAAATCGTGAGTGTAAAAATTATATCTTTGGGTGATTGTAATATTATTGCCAGTTTAACCCTTGACATCAGCAGAGGAATGGTCAATGTTATCAAATAAATAAAACAATACGTTTACCATTCTTTTGTTGAAGGCTGCTAGAACTCGCGTCAGTCTGCTTGTCTTATCAAAATTATCTGTATGCTTCACAATAAATGGACTTTGTTGGTATTACAAGATTTTTTATTTTATTTATTGAAGCAACATCGATACCAAAACACCTAGAATCAAGTTATCTCATATTCCATAGAGACCGGGCAACACTAACTCAAAAAAAAATGCCCTCCCGCAAAAACAACTTTCATCTGATCACAATCACAAGATTTCGAAAAAAACAATGAAAAGACGCACAAATTTTCCATACACGATACTCGTTCATTATAACAACGAAAGAGTACCTACATCATATTCATTACGAGTTATGTATGTACGGTCTACAAACCTCAATAGTTGGTCAAAGGCCTACAAATTGACAGATGATGGACATCAGACCATTAGCATTTTGCTCTAGGTAGAAAAAGGTTGTATAATGTTACAGTCGCATAACGTCTATTATGTAATTCTTCAGATATCTTAGTTACGTATTTATCTACGCAGCTAAGTTCCTAGCTTATCATTTAATCTACCTTGCAGTTTCTTGTTAGTAACTTTTCCGGGAGGCTGGAAACCCTAATAAATCGGAGAAAGTTTTCTACTATAGTCGGACTTTCTCGTAGAAACCCCTATGATGATTCGACGTTTTTATTTGCACAGAAATTTCTAATTTACCAACAGTTTTCTATACTGTTGTTTTATTGGTTAACGTTTTACAGCGGGCAATTAATAGTTATTAGTAGTAATTAACAAAGTCATCAAAACCTACGAAATTAGGTGCGCTTTATGTAATTAACCTACTGCCAAACTAGTTAACGATACGATAGAATGTTGCTGATATTAACACCGACAGGTACATACATTACACTATTTTTTAGATACTAGATTGACTATAACATAAAGACATTCCATCCATCAATTATAAACAATTCAGCCCTGCTAATAACTCCATAGTAATTACCTGTGCTGTGCTCATTGCATAACACAGAAGAAGATAGAACACAGTACTCACAAGTAAGTAAGTCCTCCAATAAACATGGCCCCCCTCGGGCCAGTGATGGTGATGATGGACGGGGCCATCCAGTTGCAAATGGCCAGCGTGGCGTAGATGATGGCCAGGGACGTGTAGCCGTCGCCAGTAAATTCCGGGTCATCGTGTGATATGCTATCCAACACTGTTTTCTGTGGACAACAGATATGATTTAATTAGAGGTGCTTTTTTTTCAGGTGTTTGGCGTTAAACGCCCTCGCCAAAAGTTAACATGGTACCAGGATTATGAAAATACTGCCACAGTACGGAAATTCTTGAAGCTACCCATGTCTAAAGATTATTTATAAAGGCTGATTTATTGAAGGATGATGAAGATTTTTATCTAATACACGAAACTGGGTATCCCACTGGTGTTACACTTAACTTGGAAAAACCAAAGAACATAAAAATGCTGCGGTTAGGTGTTCGATCGGAATTAAATTAGAAACAGCGAAGTTTTTTCCAAGAAAGAACAAACCTAAAAGAAATAACTTAAAATTTGATTACTTAGCCAAATCTTGATCCTGAAAAACGTAATTTATAAAAGTAAACTTATTTTCAAAATAATTGTAAAGTTCATTCATCAACTCGCGAGACCGAACCAATAAATATTATTTTAATTCAATGCATCTTCTTATCATAATTAATTGCGTATTGACACTTCTGAAATTAATTTGTTCTTTACGATGATTTATCTTAGAATGGACCTTGAAACAGTTTCGCATAGTCAAAAGATCAAGAACGATCCCACTACCTACTTGACATTGTGAGATGTCAGTTACTTATCCAACAATGCTGATAAAACACATCATATTATTGTTAAAGTAAAGTAATTCAGTATTAAAGAAGTTTTTTATTTTCCACGAGGAAGAGACCGTTGTATGTTTTTATAATCTTATCTGAAGTCATCCAATGTTTTCTCTTATTTCAATTTTGCAATGCAATTCACATAATTTTGGTATTTTATTATTATAACCTTGTTGCTCCCAAAATTTAAGAACCTCCTAAGTGGGATCAGCTTTCGAAACCAGAATGCGTGGGATGTCCGCTAAAACAGTATCGTCAGGTCCAGTCCATTAATATATTTATAAGCGCATATCAATGCGATAAAGCACTAATATGTCGTAAGTGCCGTAACGCATCGAGGCGACAATACTTTCGATTTCGAAATTTTCATATTTAGTATCAATAAACAGGATTTCGATAAAATATTACCAAAACATGTCTTTATATGGAGAGACTGCGATTTTGTTAACATTTTCGAAAACAATAAACATTTCATGCTTGGAAGACCACTGAGTGGAAAAGTCCGCTGAGCATTTTTGCGATATTTATGAACGTTGATTGCAAAATGGTGAGTTCAATGTAGATCGCAGCTTGTAGGTTCAAAAGTAAGTTTATAATGACATTATCCCAAGTTACCGAATGGATGCACTTAATTTAATCGAAATCTGAGTAACAAAGTGTAGTAATAAAGTGCCTGAGAAGAAAAGTATTCAATCCACCCTACAATATCTTACCACCTGTCGTGAGCTTTAAAGTTATACTGTAAAATCGTTAACGCCCTATAAGTAATGTAACAGGATATTCGGACACTGATTTTGTATACAACAGTATCGTCCCAAAAACTTGTAATCTACGTAAGGAGGTCGTTGAACACCGCCTCTGTAAAGAAGATCACAAAGAATTGCGCGACAAATACAACACAGGCACTGAGACACACCTACTCACTAAGTTGAATTGGTAAGATTTCTTATTTCTGCGTGGATACCACAACGTGCGATGTCCCATTTCACTCGCCACGATTTCAATTTACTTGCGGGAGGCTGTTTTACAACACTTTCCTTTGCTGCAGAAGAAAACGCCATGTCACTTGTTTTTATTGTTTGTTTTGTATGTTAGTTTTTATCTCTAGAAGTACGGATATGATTAAGAAATATCTTTCACTTGTAGATGGCTTCACTATCCTGAATGTCACAGGCTAACTTTGAACCCCGAAAATGCACGGTGCCTCTGAGATAGACCCCGGGAGCGAAACCACAGAAAAACCTTGTCCATTATATTATAAGCGTCGAAGGCGCTTCTTCTTATCTATTTGTTAAATATGTGTACATAAACTGTTAAATAAAGCGGTTGCGGAGAAAACTAAAACACTACATTTTCCGGAACAACGAAGCTTATCTGACACAATCTGACAGTGCGTCACTTCTGACCTCCCAATTATCTGAAAACGACACATCATTGAAAAGACCCTTGAAAATAAATATCTTACCAGTAAATCTATCTGACCTAAATCCAGTACACACATATCCTTGAATTTATCGAGTATAGACAAACAAAACAATGATAAATATCCACTTGTATTAACCATTTGTATGGCAAATGAGACTTATTAATTAACACCAAGACAGGACCTCGGTCGTTTTATAGTTACAGCTAGTCGGTCTATTCCGTAAACATCTCACCGTCAAAGTTTAGGTAAAGTGAGCCTGAAGGGAACTGTCTTTCCTCCTAAAGCGGTTGAGAGCTCACTTAACCTTAGTTTTCACCATGAGATTTTTACAGAATTTCATTACAGCAGCAGGTCTATTCTGTAAACATCTCACCGCATAAACTTAGATGGACTTAGCCTGAAGTGAACTGTCATTCCATTGTTAGTCGACAATGCACAGCTCACTTCATGTTCAATTCACCTTAGGTTCACGGTGAGATTTTTTACAAAATAGCATTACAGGGTTCGCCATATCTAAGAAAACCTTAAAGCCTAAGCAAATAATGGTATTCAATTAGCTAATGGAACAATAAATAAAATATTGAGTCATACACAATCGTTCATGTTTGGGTACTTTTATTATTTTTGTGACGTCAATCATTTTAGCAATCGTCCTCAGTTTGATCTCTCTGAACTTAGGTACATGAGATCATCATTTGTAAGGCATTATTCATATTGTTTTAGCTTTCCACCGGAAAACCATGTCAAAATGCATCAAGGTATGACTATACGTTTGCGGGATTTTATTATTCATCAAAAACTGGAGCAGAACTGAAAGTTTCGCAGCTGATCTATCCAGAACTCCAGGACTTTTCACTGCTTCCGCGTCTGCTGCCTCGTCTCATTTAAGTACTTATTAGATGTTAACCCTCAAAATAGCTGTGATAGCCTCAATTATTATGTACTCGATTTTTCTTCAGCATTATCTTTTTTGTTTATATTTTTTTGTCTTATTATATCAACCATTAAAGTTCTGCGGTTTAGCTTAGCCCGTTCCATTGAAAGTAAGCTTCTTTCCCAAATAGATATGCGATAAGAAGGGAAAGTATTGATAAGTAGACAATGGTATATGTATAAACTAGTTATTTATACATTTACAGAGCTTAGCATTACAGTATGCAACGAATTCATTCATCTCTGCCTTTCTCCCGTCAGAACGCGCAAGCGACGATCGTTTATCGACCCAGTTTCATGATTGATTGATAAAAATATACTTAAGTGACATAACAATAAGTAACTACGTAGGTCAATATCCCACTTTAAAAGCTCTTCAACATGCTGATTAAAATAAAGTGCTGTTGAGTCGAATTAATCAGCTCACTGGTTGCTAGTTCCAGTGAAGCGTTACCATTAATATAATTGGCTCGGTGCAACGGTGAAATATCCGTAACAAGTATTTACGTAATTATTTACAGATTGCATACTTTCTACGGTATTATGCTGAGTATTGACTTGGTTCGAATAAATGAGTTGATGGTTATCAGTAGCGTAGCTAGCATGGGTGATACCCGGGGCGGATAATGTGGTAATAATTATGGGTTGTGACTTTCGTCCATTTTTCGGGGTGCTCCATTGGAGCAGCAGTTTTTTTTTTTGAGGAATGTTCTGACGTCACTGAATTATGGAATATTGTCCGTTAAGTACTGGTTGATGAGAGCATTAGAATTTGTGTACTCCGCCTCGGATAGGTTTGATTTTATTTTAATCATCCATACTTAATTCGTAGTAACTTTGTTGATTAAGCGGCTAAGCTCAGTAACTAAGACAGATATAAAATATTAATGTAAAAGCGATCGAAACAATCTCGAAAGTTTTTGCACCAAGTAAAAAGAATTAACTTTGTTATCTAATGCAGGTAAGCTCAAGAACTAAGAAAGGGTACATAGCAAGAGCAAGCGAAGCGAGCTCGAAAATTTGCCATCCCACCTCAGATAGGTTTTATTTTCTTTTGATCACTCATACTTTAATAGAAGTAACTTTGTTGACTGATGCAAAAATTAACTAAGAGAGGGCAGAATGCAAGAGCGAACTAAGCAAGCTCGAAAATGTTTGCACCTCGGATAGGTTTGATATTTTTTTATTCATACTTTAATAGAAGTCTTATTGCTTGCTCATGCAGAAAAGTTGACGAACTTAGAGACTACAGAATGCAAGAGCAAGCGAAGCGAGCTCGAAAGCCTTGCAACGCTACTGATGGTTATGAAGAATACTTAGATGGTAGCTGATAAAGATGTATTTAAGGAACATGAACTTGCTGACTGGACCCCACAAAAAGCACTTGTAGCGCAAATTATGATCAGTTTAAATTTAATAGAAAATGGATAATATTATCTCGTCGGTCGCGCGGCACTACATAAATACTGTTCGCGAGTTTTTATTTTCTTTTACGAAAACGTTCCATGCTTCTTGTGACAATTCGTTGCTTCAATATTGTAAAAAAAACGAAGTTGTTCAAGATCGATATCTATTGTTTATCAGATATCGACGATGTTTTCGAAATCCCAGGGATTACCTGTGCTCTCAATGCTACAAAATAGAGGTAAATCTGTTTTTCGAAACCGCATTTGTTATATCAGCTCTAAGAACTAGGCCAGATGAAGGCTGGCGTTGAGATATCCTCGGTGATAGATGTGAGGAGCATAGAGTAACTACAATTGGATGGGCACTGCACAATGGACAAGCCCGCTAGGCTATTCCCAACCACTTCAAGTCGTGAACACCAAAATCATCAGTTGCGACCACTCGAAAAGGGCCGAAGCTCGAAGAGTCCCAGCGAATCGAGTCAACCGTCTTGGCTCCCGTAGCAAAATTGATCGGAAAAATACATCGATCCTAGCAAGAAAAGATATGTTGTCGATTTTAAATATTTAAGCAGCACCTATTTGTAGCTATTTCCGTATTCCATTTGACATCGCTGTTCGCGGTTGAATTTCGTATAGGATGTTATGTATTTACTTATGACATATATTCGCAGGATGTGAAACAAAATAGAGTGTAACGTAGATCTTATTTCCCGTATTGCTGTACATCCACACCAAGTACATGCTAATCAGCAAACACCTCTATAACATTTGCAGATTGGGGAGACCCGATGCTATCTATATGTCTTGCACAATACCATTGCGAATCTCGGACGATGATCTCAATTTACAAAGTTGCATAATCCAAACATAAAGATACCTTACAACTTGCTTATAAAGTATAAGTTAATGTCACGGCATTCTTTAGATATCAATGTTCTGCCTCCACGAACCGTAAATATAATTAATAATGTGCTTTTATCTGTTATTCAATGTGTTATGAAATAACAGCTATGTATGGTAGTGTCACAGAGAGCATCCGTTTGCATATATTTATTACAATGTAGTTATAAGGTCGACTGCATGATTAAGGTTTTTATTTATTTTCAACTATAGGACAGCGGTGGTCATTGCCAATTTTGCTCTTATGGCTATCTTCACAAGCGCCAAGTGTACAACTGGTTTAAATGGACGCATTGGTGTCGTATGTCATATGTTACCAATGAGCCCATTCCAACACCAATAATAATCTGCGATTAACAGGCAGTATTTTTTGAAGTAAAGGTAAGCTTTTAACATTTTGTGGTATAACTTCCCTTGCAATTATTTTGCTGCGCAGTTTTTCATCTGTGTCGATCTGGGTCAAACTAGGAATACCAACTCAGAGAACCGTTTTCCGTAGGAGTATCTATGGCAGAGCCCGCATAACGGTTTCCAAACAAATGTTTAGTGCGGCGACATGAAACATTAGTAGTCATTTCATTATTGAGTCACAAAGCTGTAATCGATCCAGCGCCACGCCTCCAACCTACGTCAAGTTCACCAAACACATTAGTTGGTATTCATCGTGCTATTGTTTTGGCACTCCGTTGGCCGTCAGCTTGCGTCTTTAACCGCACGTCAGGGTAACATTGGAAGCGCCTTTACGATGTGACAATAAGGGCTATTTTTGCAAAGAAAATATCACTGATGTGCGCTAAACAGTACATCTTTTTCGTACATCATGTAGTTCAACCACACTCTTATTCATAACATTGGATTTGATGATTATGCAACTGCGTGTAGGATTTAATTACTACATTATACATAATTATGCCTATAATACACATACCTACACAATAAAACCTACGTTATAGTAGTAATATTGCGCAGTAAAATAATCATTTCAATTTTGGATCATGACAATACCTACCTTGCAAAATATTCATTTTCTTTTTGATGACTTTGCTTTATGAACTCAAACTCATATTAATGTTATTCACATGCGGCAAATCCGCAATTAACGCGACTTCACACTTTAAAAATTACTTGCGTTCATTGAACCATACCTAATAGATATCAGCATGAAATGATACTTTCACGTAAACAATGTATTCTTCTCTGAATATTTGGGCCTTTGGGGAAATTTATATAGCCTGCTGTTTTAGGGCTTCTCACATTGCGAATTATAAAAATCTACTGTTCAAGCCTTAAGCTTCTGTATTGTGCATATTAATTATTTAATTACTGTCAGTAATATATGAGAACAATATAGAATGTTACCTCCATACCACTATCACCAGCCTCAAAATGATGGAACACTTGGCACTGGTACAAAATTCGAGAAAAAAAACAATTTTACCCAAAATAAAAAAACTACACTGATACTGACTAATAAGTTGTTGTAAACAGAGTGCATAATACTTTTTTTTAGTTTGTATATAGTTATTAATTACTGACGATTAGCCTTTATGCTTATTATTATTGATAATAATAAATAATTACTAACTTATTCAACGTAGTATTGACGTTGGCAATAATTAGTAAACTAATATAAAATAAACTGATCCAGGTGAAAGTTATATTAACTCAGATATAATGAAGATCAATAAAAGTGAATAAACAAAAAAAAAATAAGCATTGCTTCTAGCAGAGTTATAAATATGTATATGTAAAATTCTTCCTTTACTGGTGTCTGACTGAGTGACTGACAGACAACACACAGCTGAAACAACTGGTTGAAGAAAGATGAAATTTGGCAGGTGAGAAGATTTCCCGAAATTCCTATGGGAACGAGAAAAACGAGAAATGCGCATACATAATCACCGGCAAAAGCTAGTTTTAAATAATAGTTATATATCCTGTTTAATTTTATTCTTATCAAACACGGAATCATTTCTGGCAGGATGTGAACAAATTAACAAGTACAAAATAGACATGGCATGTGTAGTGACAAATTATTGATAACTGTTTCATTTATTCAATGTTATCAAGAGGGCACATGTTTTAAAACAATCTATTCAGTAAGTGTATAAAAAACACTTTCTTGGGTTTTCAAATTGTCATAATAAAGTGGTAGGTATGACGATAAATAATATTTGTTTTGATTTACACAGGTCAATAGCTTGCTGATAGTCATTCCAAGGCCATTGCGTGACATTTGTATTGATGCTGCCACCTGCGGAATGTGATCCTTTCTACAACAACATGATTTTGTATGATCCAAGAAACAATGAGCAATGCTGAACTACTTTCACAGCAGACCCGTGATAAAACTATTTGCTATTTGAATAAAATCCAATCTTCTATTTTTTTTATGAAAATGCTAAAATCTTGTTTGGTCATGTATCCATTGTTATGTGCAAAGTATTTATTAAATTTCTTTATTGTTAAAGACTGTTTAATATTACTATTTTGAAAAAATATGTATTACTCAATTTAATTTCTACATAGAAATGAAGTTAAAAACTAAGAGTAAAAATATTTTTTTTGTCATGTTAGTGCGAGTGATAAAATACGGATAAATTCATTTAAATTATTAAAAATTGGTCATGCATTTAATTACATAAAAATTTTAAACGTACCTCTATGTTTCCCATTGTTTGAAATGCAGTGAAGACGAACATAAATCCAAATCCAAGGATTATAACGTTTACAAATTTTCGATTCATTTTGCTCGTTTTTATAGCTACGAAACTATTAGATACTAACTAAAAGCGATACGTATGTGAGACAATACGGGACTCAACAGCCCAACATGTAAAAGAGAACTGAGTTGTTGACGTAGTTTTTCAATGATATTACACGCAACTCCAAACTCCCTCCACCAGCACACACTAAGCGCGCAATAAAAGCAAAGAAATTATGTTTTCTTACATGTAAATAAATACACGACAGGAAGCCTGTTTTTTCTGTCAAGTGTCAATGTCAAAATTCCTGTGACATTCGTTTTTTTTCACATAGCCTGGTGGTTTTGTTTTCCTGACTTCTGGGACATTGTCTTTGTAGAGAAAAGATTATTATTGGCAATACAGAGATTACGCGCGCGCCTCTAGCGGCAAAATTTAGAAGTTGCGTAAAAACGACACTTTCAGCGTTGCCAATACCAATTTATCAAACCCGACAATCTAAGTCAAATTCCCCAAACAAAAATCTATTGATTCCCCACAAAATCACCTTAATTTTTTTTTTAGAAATGGAACCAATTTCATCAAATTTTCTAAGATTTATATTCCTTTTCTACACCATTTTTTTTTTCAAATTTCCATATTTTTGGGACCAACCTTTTTCTCGATGGAGTAAACTTGACACTGCCGCGCAGTTTTTAACAATAATGAGGGCTTTCGCGTTTGAATTCGCCGCTAGAGGCGCTAGTGTAGCGTGAGGTCTTCAAAATGTAAAATTTCGCTGTTTGTGGACTTCTCATAATATTATGTTTAATTTAGTTTTAAGTCAGTTTGCTGTCTTCTACATATTCACGCATCTGATAGTGGAATTCCACCTTTGGGAGGAAAATCGTTTGTACAGACGCCAGCACATCAAGCTACAACAATCTGTTGAATTTTTCCTTTGCGGCGCCGGCGGGGGCGTGAGGTTTGCTTCTCCCTCATGCGTCTCGCCTCCTCGTTCGCTTTGCAGAAGAAGGTGACTGATTCCCATGCACCCTTACCTCACTCCGGACCATGGGTTGAACCGAGGTTGCCACCACCGATCGCCTCTACATGGACACGGCGGTGCTCCGCCCAAGCAGGGCAGACCTCCACCGTATGCTCCACCGTCACCTCCGAGCGATCCACACAGTGGTGACACCGGGCATGTCTTCCCGCCGAACCCGAAACAGGTACCTCCGGAAACAACCGTGTTAGGTGTGTACCTGCGTCAGGCGGAAGGTGAGGACCCTGTGGCGCCTCTCTAGCCACTACTCAAAGAAGGGACTTGTTTTTTTTTTGTTTGTAAGGATTGGCGATGCAAAGATTCTAACTAGCGCCTCTAGTGTCAAATTATGAAGCTGTACAAGAACGACGCTTTGACAGTTTTCATTAAGAGTTGCTAACTTGTGTGGAATTCCCCAAACTGTGAGGAATCTCAAGTTCATTGGCGATTGAGATTAAACAGGGATTTTGAATATCGATAGTCCGGGCCAAGTCAGAACACTTTGTCAAGAAATCGAAATACTTATCTTAACATTTTTGTTACGTTACTAATGGATAGCGAATGACTCCCTTTTTCTAAATTTAATTTAATTTAACGTGTCCTCTACTGCTACCTCTACCACTTCTGTCCCTACAACGCCTTTTGCTTGGTCCACAGTTCCACACACAGTGACTTTAGTCGCCGGGGACTCGCTGGCGACATAGAACAACGGCGTGTGTTTGCGATTAACCACTGGCAGTCAGCGACATCGCTACGGCCGTCTAGACGGGAAAGATTGATCATAAAAGAGCGAGCGATGACTGAATTCATTGTGTCTGAACCTACCTTTAGGGTAGTAGTCCGACCCGACGCCATGTAATGTTTCGATTTCAATGACATCATTGCGTTTTGTTAGCTCGTACAGATGACATAAACAAAGAAACTTTTTGTTAAATTATCTGTGCATATTTTATTATTCTGATTCATCGAGTGTATTTTTAATGCTGAATCTTTATACGTAAAATTACAAATAAATAAGCGAATTTTAATGTTTTAAGTGAATAATGGAAACGTAGTGCCTTAATGGAAGTTTTGTGTAGTTAATTTTCGTTTATATCGACTGAAACATTCTTTGATGAGGATGATCTCATTGACGTTCTGACATTACGTTCGTTTTAGCGAAATCTTGATCGTTTTATTATTTTGCTATTGGGTCCAATGACCTTGTAACTTAAAAATAATTTCATCGAAATTGATTAGTGACAATGAAGAAACAGTTCTATAGGGTTAAGCAACTCGCCGACCAAACGTTTTCAAGGTATACCAAGTACTTTACATTATCTTAGCTATCAGATAAGATTCACTTCTTTGTGGGTTTGGTTCGTTGTTATTGTAATCTTCTTAACAGTATCAGTAACATTAGAACCTATGTAGCAGCTAGTATCATGCGAAAAAAGTAATATTATTCTTTTGATCTTTCTTTGTTGTTTATCTTCGTTAAATCTTTATTTGGTGATTAATAATTGATATTCGCAGGTCAGGAAAAGCGGGAGGATTAACAGACGAGTTACAAACAGCGGACAGGAAGGTAGAGCACCTTAGAAATGCTTTACAGCTGGTCAGCAAGCGGCTGTCAACAGGAGCCGGCAGTACACAGGGCCAGGACCCTGCAGCTAGAGAGAAAAGACTAAAGAAACTGCCTGAATACCTCCTTGGATTGGCTATGTGTGAAGCCAGCAACTTTGATGATGAAGATAGCATTTTGAAATATATTTTATTTGAATGTGGTAAGTGTTAAATTTACCCTATGTGGCTTTAGTAATAGAGGGAAAAATCTTATTTAAATCAAAGTGTGTTGTGTTGAAAAATCATTTTAATTTTTTCTCTTTAGGTAAAACTGAAAAGTTTCTGGCGAATGAGATAGCTGAGCATGAACTGAAGGTGGAACAGTTAGTATGTGCCCCATTAACTACTATTAGTGACCAAGACCTTCCAGCCATAATGAAAGCTAAGAAACAACTAAACAGGCTTATGAGCGAGAAGGACAGTGCGGCCAGCAGATATCATGTGAGTTATATCTTTTTGTGATCTTACTTATCAAAAGTTATCTATACATTTGAGATCAACTCTTATTGCTTACCTTATCTGGCTCTAACAGATATGTGCATCACATAAACAAAACCTTTAAACCATATTTTGATATTAAAAGCTTTTCACTGTCAAACTAATCTGATTATTCAAGATAACTCATATTTACTATGTATTTAGCCATTAAGAATATTTATGGATGCTGTATGGCCAACGCAGTAAACATACACAGTTACATATTTTTTGTAAAATAACTTGTATACTAATGTCAACAGTTATTATTTGCAACCAGTATGCCACAAGTGCACATATTAGGTATGCAACTAGGTAGGTAACAAATAATTACACAGAAATAAAGTTGGGTTCCAAGCTGCACTGTAGGATTGTTTAGGGCCTAATCTAATGCATATCTCTAAATATTTCAGCCTGGCTTTACATCCTAAGAAACAACGCACTTTTGAGTCAAAGTTAAAATCATCATAAGAGTGTTGATAAATTTATTTGGTGGTTGTTACTGTTGACAGCCTAAATTGCTAATTGCTCCGTTTAAAAAAAAAAAGTAACAAATAAAAATAAACTGACTTCAAAACTGTCATTTATTTAATTAAAAACAAAAAAGGGAATAATAAAACTTTTATCTCTAAACAAATCTAAAGTAAATATGACAACAGTTTTTTGGAGGTTGGTGTCAGTAGCCTAACAAACAGCAATAGACTAAGATACACAAAAACTGTTCAATTCTGACAATATTACATACATATGGGTTTAATTGATATTGGTTTAAACCTACATAGGTTTAGTTATTTATTTTGATAAGATATAACTTAGAGATTATCCAATATCAATGTGGATTCAGAAGATAAGATTGCACATGGAACTTCAACCCATATATTTTTTTAGCATTTAGAGCGGCAAAAAGAAGAAAATCCAACCAAATTAAATGCTGCACGAGAAGAATTGGAAGATGTTGGGATACGAGTGGAGGCAGCAAGGGATGCGCTGGCTGCAGACATGTTTGCGCTTGTTGCTAAAGAAGCCCAACTTGCTCACACGCTACTACAATATGTCAAGCTGCAGAGAGCATACCATGAGTCTGCACTACATTCCCTACAAGATACAGTCCCAGAGCTAGAGCGATTCATTAGTAAGTATTTTGAATTGGCTACTAGACGCACTTCTGTTTAATTGGAGTTAGCACAAGTGTCACTCGCAATTTGTGTACTGGGTCTAGTCTCCCAAACTTCATTTTTATAAAGTATCTTCGTGTGAACATCAACATAACCAAGTATTATTATGAAATTATTTTGCATTAAAAATAATTTTAATAAAGTTGAGTTCTTGAATAATTTGATTTGTCTTCATTTTATCTATTAATAATGTGCATTTAAAAATAATAATTTAGTTCTTAAAAAGCCAATAGTTTCTTTTGAAGTTAATTATTATTTGATTTTATTAGTTTAATTGTTTACATAGTTTACTAGTTTGACAAAAAAACGAATGACAAATGATAATTTTAAAAATACCATTATCGAAACGACGAATCATTTGACAAACATCTAATTTTGCAAAAGTTTTACTTTGTAAATGTTAAAATATCATTAGGTACAAAAATATTCGTTTGACCAAATACCTACTTCGTTTGTAAAATTAATTTACAAAATGACGGTGGATAAAGTGTTACTTAATTGTATCGAAATATCGAAAAGTGTAATACCTAAGCTTAAAATGTCTAATAAACTTTTCATTCGGACCCGGTCGACAGAGCGATGCGATGGACGGCTCATTTCTAGGTGGTTTAAAAAAAAATAACCACGAAAGGGATGGCGAGGTCTTAATTAAAAGACCCCGCCATCGTTGTTTTACCAATTAACATGACTATTAAAAGTTTAGTTTGTCAAATGAAATGTTGTCTTTCAATTATTTGTCAAATGAGTTAGGTATTTACAGAAAGAATAGTTTGGAAAGTTTAACTTTATCAAATATTATTACCTACGTAGTATTTAAAAGTAAGTAAGTATTTAAAAAAAATAAAATTTCTTATTAGTTTTTTCCCAAATGACAGGACATTAGTTTATATACCTATCTAATAGCAAGTGATAATTAACTAACTAGTTAATTTAACTGTAGTTAGTGTTTGTTAGTTGGTTCTATAATAATAAATACATACATCTAATTATAATTAGATTTATGTGCAAATTGCTTTATCAACATCCTCTTATAATTATTCAATAATCATTTCCATACAATGATACGGACGTTGGCGCGCTGTTGGGCATAGCCTGAAGGAAGTATTAAAAGTTACCCTGTCATACCTAATGTTAAGCATTGGTGGCTAGCTGATACAAATATGATTGTCATTTTATTTATATGCTGCAACAGGATGTTTGGCTGTTATATTACTGAAATAATTTAGAGGAATGTCAAATAGGTTAAATAATAATTGTTTTGTGAATTCAATATATTTTCAAAATTTAATAAATCTATATTTTTGTGATGAGGATGCGTCATTACGTTTTCACCACGATCAGCATACTGCAGGAGTTGGGCCTCTTTAATCATTCACCATCACTCGATATTCAACTACACTCATCCATCTTGTAACCGATTCAAAGATTCGTCAAGTAAAATGAGCCTCGACTGGTCTCGACATCAAATCAAACATTGAAAGTAAGCCATGCATTTGAATGTCTCCAAATCTTCATTCAATAAATTATGTATGCTTCCTTTGCATCAGTCCAATATACACATCCGTCGTCGACAAGTAGGTAAGTAGTTACATACATCGACATAATACTTCCGCCGATGGACTGGACCATACCAATTTAGCAATCTACCTACTCAAACAGGTGTAGCTGTATTTTTGTATCGAGTTTAATATTTATAAAAGAAGCGCAAGATGTACTGTTGGTTTCTTAAAAGTTTTTATCTTCAAGAACAATGATCACTGTTTTCATTATCATTGTCAAGACAATAGGTATAATTATTCAGATCGAATGTATGTGAAATGTCTTTTAATGCTGAGTTTATGATGAAAGGGCAGGAAATAAAAGACAGAAGAACGTTGTATAAAACATTAGATATTTATTTAAATACATAATTTGAATGATAAAATCAAATGTCCGGCAATTATTATGATTATGCCTACTTAGTTATCCTCATAATTATTAAGTTTATTACCTAAAATAGAATCATAAATTAACGACAGGGTAAAAAACTCCCTTTATTTTTCTCCATTAGCAATGCTTACCATTTCGAGAACGTTTAAATATTTCCTGTTAGCTGCTTTGCTCCCTTTCCCACCAATCAATATATATGTCACCGGAAAATTGCAAACGCCGTAAGATTGTAAAATATCGCGTGAAATTATAAACTATTTTTTCTTATTAAGACACGGAAATTTTGGCAACTATTAAATTTGGATGCGATTTATTGAAGATTTATTAAAATGTTACGGAGTCTGCAATTTTCCGGTGACATACCTATATATAAAACTCTGTCGTTACTGGTGACTGAGTGACCTGACGGACAACGCACAGGCGAAACTGCCGGTCGTAGAAAGCTAAAATTTAGCATGTAGTTTTCTTGGGGAGTGTAGGGCACTAAGAGAGGATTTCCCGTAATTCCTACGGGAACGGGAAAAAACGGGATATGCGCACACGCAGTCGCGGGCAGAAGCTAGTACATCAATACCTAAGCGAACACCATCCTTCCGTATAGGTGGAGCCTGAAGAAAAGCTTTTGAAGATGACCCTGAATAAAAAAAAAATAGATTAAAATTCCTTAAAAAATATTCCACACACATTGAAAACTGTGGCCATCAGTCCACTAATATCACTTAAATAACGATAAAAATAGTAATAGTAACATAACCTTTTGTTTCAGACGACAGTTCCGTGAAGCCGGTGTTTGGGTATCCTCTAGAAGAGCACCTGAGGGTGACGGGGCGCACCGTCGCCTTCCCGATAGAGTTGTGTGTCTGTACGCTGCACGAACTAGCGCTAAATGAGGAGGGACTGTTTAGGATCGCTGGTGGTGAGTAATAGGAAAATAATTCATTAAATTATAATACGTGTAGTTCGCCTTTTTGGTACAGTTAGCAACACTTATGCTTGCTAATGTGGAGGCATTTGAACATACAATAAAGTGCTAACTAACTAGTGGTGAAACATTCATCCCTTTAACGCACACCATGTGATCTAACGCGTGTCAAATACAAATATGTAAGATAAAGACCTTAAAGTGACTGTCCAGTTTATTGATCACTTTGTATGAAGTCCTATAAAGACCACTATACACTACTTACCCTCGATCAAGCTGTTGAGGCTGAAATATTTGGATCAGTTCTATCGGAGTACTTCTCGAGAGCTTACAAACAAAACAGGATTTGGTTGATGTCAACTCCATTTAATTTTATGTGTGAAATAATGAATAATGACTTTGTTGATGGAATCGATCACTGATGATATTTTCCTGTAATAAGTATTAACAAATTGTAATGTGCTCAGTTTCACTCATGTTAACTGTAAACACATACAAATTATTAATATATTCGTATCAATCCATATTACCTAATGTTTTTTAGGGCCCCATACCCGAAGGGGGTTACCCTTCGAGTAACGGAACCTTATTACTAAACCTCCGCTGTCTGTCCGTCCGTCTGTCAGCGTACTGTATCACACGAACCGTAATAGGTAGACAGGTTAAATTTTCACAGAGTGTGTATTTCTATTGCCTCTATAACAACAAATAATAAAAATTAACCTTTTGAACGCCATTGTCACGTATACATGACAAGCAAGCGCGTGCCCTGTACGCCAAACGTCACAAATATGTGACAAAAAGTACGGCGAATTAGTGGCTTGGCGCCGGGGGCACGCCAAGGCGTTTATGCTCTGGCGTTCAAAAGGTTAGGAGGCTCCCATAAAAGAAACATGTTTTATTTTCGTTTTAGGGTCGGAACCCTTCGTGTGAGACTTGTGAGAGTCCGACTCGCACTTGGCCGGTTTTTTGTCTAATGATTTAGCAGGGACAATGGACGTTTTCTTTACGTGACTGTACACTTATCTATGTATTTGGCGAATTACTTGATGATGCAAACAATATTTATAACTTACTGACCCGACAGACGTTATCCTGTCTAAAGTTCTGAGTTCATACAAATATTCCATAGGTGATGTAATTTCAAAAATATCCCATTTAAAAAAAAATACGGAAATCTTATCCAACTTTGTCATATCTACATACATACGTCATACATACATAGGTACATACTCACGCCTTTTTCCATGGCGGTAGGCAGAAACTACATAATATCGCCACTTGCTACCTTATTCCTAACATAGGTATGTACTTTGTTTGCCTTGGTACCTTTTTTTTATACATTTGGTCATACACACACGCCGGTTGTAAGTTTTCCAAATAAATTCAGACTGGAAACGTTTTAAAACAAAAAATTGTGAAATCAGTCCAGCCTTCCGCAAACGTTCCGCTTACCAATAAAAAAAAACAAAATCTTTTATTTATACTTGTTGAGTTGACACAACATCACGTAGCATGTCAAATTGATCAGTCAAAGTTTAAACATGATAATTTATTTTGATATACAAGGTGGCTATATCAAAATAAATGATCATTCTCAAGGAAAAGAGATCTCTCATCTTCAAGGAAACAGCTGGTTAGGATTATCATATATGTCTATTGTTTATTTCGACCGAAGGAAAAGCTCTAGTTGTAAACATCAGTATCTTTCATTTCCACCAGTGAAGCGTGATCAATGCTGTAGTTCATTGATTCTGTAGCATTGGTTGCAAAATATCTGTCACGCTCTCATAACAGATGTCTATTATTAGAACTCGTATGCTTAATGATGTTTACCATAACAATGGCGGTAATGATGATGTTCGTCTCTTCAGGTACCTCAAAAGTACGCAGAATGAAACTATCTCTCGACGCGGGCCTGTTCACCGTGCCGCTGCCCCGAGACTACAGGGACATGCATGTGGTGGCCTCCGTGCTCAAGTGCTACCTGCGAGAACTGCCCGAGCCCCTCCTGACGTACCGCCTCTACGAAAACTTCGTGAACGCGTCCCGACAGCCGTCGGAACAAACCCGACTGAACGCTGTATGGGAAGCCATCCACTTACTGCCCGAGGCTAACTTCCAAAATCTTAGGTATCTTATCAAATTTTTGTCTACTTTGACACAGAACCAAAGTACAAACAAAATGACGCCCTCGAACCTCGCCATCGTGATAGCGCCCAACCTTCTGTGGGCGGCCGACGATAGCACCTTCGACATGAATATCACCACCGCCGTCAACTGCATCGTGGAGCTGCTCATCAAGCACGCCGACTGGTTTTACAAAGACGACGTCAACTTCTTCATTTCATTCACCAAAGAAGATCTACTCCCGGATCAATGCGAGTACGGCTTCTCGCCCAACTTCGTCCACGGCTACAATCAAACCGCAGCACTAAGTCAGGATCCGACGAACGGCGACTACAGCAGCATGAGCAAGTCCATGTTCGACTACAATCACCAAAGTCTGAGCAAACTGACGGACGGCGGCCGACACTCCCGGAGCAACAGTCACGACACTAGTTTAATATTGCTTGAGAACGATATCAAGAAGGCTCAGTCCAACAGCTCATTGTCTGATCAATCTAGTCCCCCACACGGAAGTCCAAAGCCGATAATGAGACGAAAAAACAAGCCTTTAGCCCCAGTGCCGCCTAACTTTACTCCGGATAAAAATAAGAAAGTAGAGCTACAGCCGCAACCACAGCCACAGCCGGCGCCGGAAGTAGTAGCAGCGAAGGCTGACATCGACAAGCCTGCCAAGCCGCCCAGACCTGTGATATCTGCAGACACCGGCAAAGTGATCAGCGGCGTACAGACCATCAACCGCTCCACGTACCGACAGAGCCGAGCCATGAAGGAGGAGGCGGCACGCTGCGGCGCGCGCGAGAACCTTGCCGACACCAGGCGCCAGAGCCTCGAGCTCGACAAGGACAAGCTCGACATACTGAAGACGCCCGACGGCAAGGAGACCACACTAGTTGTGAAGAACGTC
>NDFZ01004974.1:114597-159218 GCA_002192655.3 Mamestra configurata | reverse complement strand
TTCAGTCGGCCCAGGCGGTGCAGCCACTAAGGGAGAGTACGGATCTTTAGCGGCCGCCCTTCAGCCCCGTGCCCATGCCGAGGTTGAAGCGCAGACGATGAGGCTAGGTCGGCGCGTGCAGCTCGCTTGGGCACGCCATCGGTATGTCCCGATCGTACTCTGTCACACTAATTCTAGTTCCGCTGTCGTGAATTATGAAGTCGCAACGAGACTGATGTTCGCTCTTATTTTCTGCTAAAACCGAGTCTCGGTCGCGTAGAAAAGTATTTGAGAATCGTTTTTCTTTGCATCAAATGAGTATTATGTATTTATTTTTGTAAAAGTGTAGCATTAATAATAAGATAACACGTGATAATTTGAATAATATTATCTATTACCAAAATAGAAATTACAGCTTTTGCGTAATACGTAGGTCTGACGATTAATGATTGACCCCTGGAATGTTATTCCAAAAAGACATATCGCTTAGATGGTCTATGTAGCTTTTTTATGCAATCTAATTTTATTAAAATGATGAAACGATGTAAGCTAGTTTGTACAATGAGTGAATGTTGCAATTAATACTTGTGATATTAGAAAATTATAATCACCACTCCCGGTGGATGAGACAGGCGGGAGCATGCACAAATGTTATTGTAACGAACAGCCATATTTTACGATATTGTGACGGTGAGTTTCCATTGACCAGCAGACATTTGGCCAGCGCCGGCAAGTCATTTTATTTGCTAGCCATTGAGACGCATTTTCGACTAATTGGCTGCTAAACATAGACTTTATTTTTTGTATTCAGAGTAAATTAATTATATTTATAAAGCTCCGGCGTTGGCCAACTGAATGTGTCTAATGGCAGTGCACCGTCGTGACTTGTCAATGCATTAGAGTTAGTAATCGACGCAATGCTGTTTCAATGACTATTATTCTAGCTGTAAGTATGTTATGTAGTGTTTACAATCTTATGTGATATGCATTTTATTATTATATACTTCAAGTATACCAGCTTCTGTTGTAAGTATTAATAAAATAGCCCAAACATTATACGCGTGTTTTACTTTATTGCAAGCCTTTTGACCCAACATAGTAAGTAGTAGTTAAATTGTGAGACGTCACGCCTGGCAGATGTGAAACATCGAAATTATTTTGTATAAGTAATATGCATAAAAGAACAGATTGCGACAGAATAATGAAAAAAAAATACAAATAGACTGTAGGTATACATATTTTTTTACCCGCGGCGATAGATGTTTCACATCAAAAACTATTTTTGTTTTCATTCACAAGCACAAGTTGGAATGTAGGCCCCCAAACTATGCGTTTGCCTGTATCTTGGAGTTTAAATAAAACTAGAGTTTCAATAAAATATATCTTTATATTTACGTCTGCCATTTGACAATGTAGTAGTTACGTTTGCCAACTCTGAGCAATGATAGTAAATTGGGCAGTATGTGCGCAGACTGTGTGATCACTTCGTCGATCTTCTTCACTTTCTGGTGGTTAATGTAGAAGCCGCCAGCTTGAATGATCCTCATCGCGTCATCTGGCGAGGAAAATGATGTTTAGCAAATAAATATTATCTTAAAAATAATGTAAATAAAAATGGTATAATAATTAAGATAAATTGCAGAATTTTCAGATGTCGACACATCTGAAGATTTTGCATTACACAAGTCGGGTACAAAATCTTACTTCTTACTACTATTATAAATGTGATAGTTGGATGGATAGATGTTTGTTACTCAATCACGTCAGAACCGCTGAACGGACCTAGATGAAAGGCAGCTACCCAAACATTGTTTTAGCTGAGATTAATTTCCTACATCTTTGAATGAAAAAATCTTGTTTAACTAAACGTCACCTTCTCAAATTCGAGGAAGTAAAAGGGCAGGCATTAGTATTTTCCTTTGTATAGTTATTTCAGCACGAAATGTCTTGTTAAAATACTCTCTGGTAGACATTACCCTAAGGTAATCAGTATCAACTAATCAACAGTCGTCAATAACCAAGCAAATTTTTTTTGTCTTTTTGCCAGTCATTAATTGAAAGTAATTCATTTATTTTTAAACTACAGTATTGTAAGTGTAGGTGTTACTTGCAGGTATATAAACCTGCAAGTAACACCTACACTTAAAAATAAACTGTATTGTCAATGAATTTACTCCTATTAATAAAATTATACTAACAAACTAAAACTTTGATTTTGATGGCACAGAGATAGATTATAGTCTGGAAATAACACATAGGCTATATTTTATCCCGGGAGTGAATCCCTTGGTATTTCTGATATTCATGTGGGCGAAGCTGCTGGCAGAAGCTAGGCACAAGTTAGTATTTTACATGAAATTGTAAAGGAAAAGAATAGCTGTTCATTGTACACGTTTTATGCTTGTTACAGAGTGCTGCCAAGGGACAGTAGTATGGATGTCGCTCTAGTCAATATTATGCTGTTGCATTGAATTATAAACCTTATTGTCAGTTTCTTCAAATTCAAACGAGACAGGAACGATTTTAGTCAATCGATGATCATTCAACTTTACACATAATGCCACCCTAAATTAATTGTATTATTCAAACTGGGCCTCACAAAGAATTTTAAAGAACAACTCACTCTCAGTGGGGAAACATTTTGCCTTCATTCCAAGTTCTAACACGGTGATACCGGGTGATAGCAACAGGTTTGTGACAATGGCATTCTCAAAGATTTGTTCCACCTCTGTACTGCTGAGTACGACGAGAGACTTCACGTCTTTGCTGTATATCGCCTCGGTTGCTTTCATTGCTCGCTCTAATCCCTCCTCTGGAAATTGATAAATAGCATTTTAAGAATAAAGCATGGCTAAAGAAGCCTTTACAAAAAGAGAGCGCGACAGTCACCAGGAACATGGAACTTATGTGCTTCACAAAAAGATACAAATTTCAGCGAGAGCGTGAAAAAAAAGCCTATTTTCGGTCTTTCACGAGTGCGCGCAAATTTAAATCTTATATTTATGATCATAATGCTTAAAATTTTATAAATTGCGCTAGTTTTTTTAAACAAGATACAGTCAGAGTTTTCAAGAACTTACTTCCATGTACTAAAGTTGTAAGCTGGTCAGCCAAACACGTCTGCGGATATCTTTGCTCTGGATGCTCTTTATGTTTGAACATAATGTCCTGTATTTCTCCTAGACTATAGAATGTGAACAATTTTAGTAGTTTCTCTACTTCTGAGTCTTTTGTCCTTATAAAGAACTGATATAGGGCATAAGGGCTAGTTTTCTTTGGGTCTAGCCATACAGCATTTCCTGCTGATTTTCCAAATTTATCGCCTTCTTCAGTCGTGACTAGAGGTAGTGTTAAGCCTGAAAATCAACAACAACAAAAAAAACTATATTTAAGTGTAAATAACAGTTTATACAACTACCCTCTTTTCAGAAAACTCTTGTAACGGCGGCGGTCTTGGGTGGCAGCTAGCTTACATTTAGTAGGACACAATATTTTTATTTGATTGGTGTTTAAATAGAATAATCAAGACTAACCATAAACACTTTTCTTTGTTGTTCTGCTAATTAATTCATGTCCTGCACTTATGTTGCCCATTTGATCACTGCCACCTATCTGAAACAGTAAAATTTGAAATCCATCTCAACTATATTTACATAAATATACATGGCTGTAAAGTCTCTTCAAAGAGGTCTTACCTGAAATCTACAATTATATTCTTTCAGCAAATGTTGCCAGTCATAAGACTGGAATATCTGGTATGCAAATTCAGTGAAGCTCATTCCTATCTCTGAATTTATTCTGGATTGCACACTCTGTTTCAGTAACATAGTGCCCATTCTGAAGTTTCTTCCTATTTCACTCACAAATTGTATGGAGTCTATATTTCTGTACCATGTCTCATTATTGACTACCCTGAAAGTGAATCATAATATCTGTGTGTGGCTTTATTCTAAGTGGACTTTTACAAAAGTTTTAAATTACAATGGTTAACAAATGTTTCCTAAGTTAGGTAAGGAGTCTATAATTACCTGATAGGTTTAAGTTTACTTTCATCATTCGTCCAGATATACTTCTTATGGTTTTCAAACACTGTTTCAAGATTACTTTGTATGCATTTTATGTTTTCTTGTATAATTTCGCTGTGTAATGCAATGCGATCTGTGCTCCTTCCACTTGGGTCACCAATGTAGCCTGTAGCTCCACCTAACTGAAAAAAGGTAGAAGTTTTACACAGGATGCCAGGATGCCCCTTTGGCAAAAATGTTATCATTGAAAGAGATAAAGGTTAGTGAAAGGACCATGAGCTTGTTGTTTATGGAGAAAGCTGCATTTATTGTTTTGTTAAAGTTTAGGCAGCTTAGCCAGAAATATAGTGGTTTATGGTTAAAAATGTAATAGAGTGTAGTAGTTTAGTTAAGAACACTGTTGCAGTAATTTTATAGTTGCATTAAACAACATTATTTCCAACAGGCAGAAGCCAAAGCCTTTGCTTTCAAGTTTGTTTCAAGGTTCTACTGAGACAATAAATTGCAAGAATATGTACTTTACCAAAGCCACAACATAGTGTCCACCTCGCTGCCAGTGCAGGAGGTTTATTATAACAAGCAGGTTCCCAACATGAAGGCTGTCAGCTGTGGGGTCAAAGCCAGCATACACACACTGTGGGGCTTTGTTCAGTAAGTCCAATATTTCAGATCTGGAACATATTTTACAATTCATTAAGTATACCAATTACTACAGGGTGGTCAGACAATAGGCAAAAAAGACTAAAGAATTATTCTGTGAAAATAATGAACTTTGGTTAAAATATCAGGAGATTTATGAGAGATGGGAGATTTTAGTTTTCATGGAGCTGTCTACAGGGCTACTTTAATTTAAAAAGGAAGACATAAAAAGTAGGTAGTATTACTCTATTAAACACTTACCCGGCTGTAGTAGGAAACATATCTTGATACATCCCTCGTTCACTAAGCTTTAAAATATTTCTGCCCGCACTTGCATAAGTCCGCTTGCACGATTGTAACCAAGTAGTCTTGGACACACACATTATTTTTTTTAGGAACTTCATGGTTAGTTCCTGAATTATATCTTACTTTAGGAATATAACCTCAATCTTAGGAATATTTACAAAATCCAAGCTGCTATTGTTTTCTTATACTGTAAATTATGGCTTAAATAATTAGTTTTTCTTACAAACGTTACATAACAGCGTTTATTTTATTTTTGTAGCAAAATTTTGTAAGTTCAGTGTCGCGAATTCACCTATTCCTGTGTTTTGGAAAATGACTGAAGTGAGTGCGAGTAAAATAACACTTACTTTCGCTAAATTAAAGCTTATATTTGATTGACAATAAAATTGACATCATCGTCGACAAGGCAAGATTCGTTCAGGAACACTTGTGAATTTTTGTTTTTTTTTTATCTAAGTAATCTAAACTTTCAGTTCCATCAAAACTTACAGGTTTTTTACTAATACTACAATATCAAAGGCTTCCGGTTTGTAACATTGATGATAATTATTCCAGCGGAAAGCTGTCAACTGCCAGACAGAGGCATCTTCAAGTATCAACAAATCGACTCATGTTTCTCACATCTAAAGGATCCCAACAATGACTGGATCATCGGTTCATCTTATTTCGTGGTACTTTGCGTGGGAAGAGGCACAGGATGCCATAGGTATCTTCTGCGACCTGTCTAAAGCGTTTGATGCGTTCACGAAACATTACTGCTGAAGCTCGAGCATCGCGGACTAGGCAAAACAGCGTTGCACTTAGTCAAATCTTATTTGAATGATAGACAGACAACAATCAGTTCAAACAAACGATGTCAATTCCTCGGGACTAAACCGGAAAATGAGCGTCCCCCAGGGCTCGATTTTGGGTCCTTTCTTATTTTTAGTTTAAATAAATGATTTACCCCATTTATTGCAAAACAAGCTAAACATGGTCTTGTTTTCCGATGTCACTTCTTTGATTCTTAAAATAAATAGACACAGTAATAATCAACGCCCTTTTGCGGTCCAAAATTGGTTCACAGCTAATAATTTGATTTTAAATGGAAAAAAACGAAGTGGTTTGCCTTATCAAATGTCAAAAGTAGTGATTTGGGGGGACATAGTATTGAACGGGGAAAATCATAATCATTTTTATTTGCGTAACATAGGTAGTGAATACAGTTCTCCGGGGTTCGGGAGAAACTCGAATTCGTCGATAGAAGGGTTTCCTGGGAATTACGCTTGACTCAAGGCTACAATGGGTTCCTCATTTATCATCTATTGCAAAACGGCTAAGCTCAGCAGCATAATAATATGCTGTTAGGAAAATCCGCCAATTTACAGATGTTGATATCGCGAGACTAGTCTATTTTATTTAGTTACTTTCATACTATCATGTCTTACGGTATCTGACTATGGGGACGGGCTGCAGACATTGAGTTAATATTTATTCTACAGAAAAGAGCCATGAGCCATTTACAATTTCCGCCGGCGTGATGAAAGAGTGTCCGTGGAGTTCTTCTCCATAGAGATCTACGCTTTGGAACGTGCACATAGCTTCAATAACTTTGTAACTACTTGCACTCACTACTTCATGCATGTGAGAAGTAACATAAAATGTTTTAGTGAAGGTGCGGTGGATTACTAAAGTAAGGAATATTCTCTACTTTGGTAAACTAATAAAAAAAACATTGTTGTTGTTTTTAGACGGGTTTTCAAAGATTTAATTAACTAGACTCTTTAGGGTTTGCAGACATTGTTTGTTTTAGGATCTATTGATGTGGTAACACCTACCCAAATCGATCGATGGTAGAATGGATTAGTCGTTAGTTTCTACTTCTTTCTTCGATCAGCCAAAGCTACCATACTAATCGATCAACGTCGATCGATGGTATCGATTGGTGGTCGATCAATTGTTCATCGCCCGGTATCTCTCGATCAGCCAAAGCTACCACACCAATAGACGATCGATCGATTGGTGTTGTAACACCCTTATGTAATTTGAATGCGCTAGAAAATCACCACACCATTATTGCAATAAATAATAAGTAAGCATTTTTTCGGGGCACACCTTGGGTAGTCAGCTAACAAGCTGCTGGCTGGTTTTATCTCTGAGTTAGATCATAAGTTTGGTGAAGGATGTGCCGATATGAGAAAGAATTCTCTTTCCTACCACTACCACTCTTGATCACATTGACGAAAAGAAAAACAAATTAAAATATGCCACAGTTTTATTTATTTTTAATACGAGTCTAAGTTTAGTAGTAGGTACACATTTTACGGTGCTTTCTTATATAAACAATTTATTTGTTTATCTATTATAATTCTTACGTTAAATCATAAACATAGCAATTTATCCGGATGTGTATTAGGGCGCGTCCTCATAGGGGCGTCGTAACCAATAGGCGTGATCGCAACGTTATAATAGTGCATATTTTTCGATTAACATTTCAGCAAGGTGCAAAACAAATTATTTTTGCACTGCTAATACTCATACCAACCACAGAAGAAAAGGTTTTCTGACAAGCGCCTTGAATGGACTTTACTATAGATGTAAAACAACAGATTTAAAATAATGTTTTAAATAAAATGTTGCCCTTTTAAACCCCAAAAAAATTGTTTTAAACGGTTGAAAACTCGTCAACAAAAATAAAACAACTTTGTATGTGCATGTGTGTGGAGGTTGAGTCGAGTCACGAGTAACGACGACAACGAGAGTGTGAGAGTGGAGTTTGGTTTTAAACCGAATCAAATTGATTTTTTATATCGTTTGAAAACAATGAAAAAAATGTTTATTTACCAACACAGAGTTTTTAACTTATCGATAGAGTTTTTATAACTTAGGTAGGACGGACCAACTAGAACTTAACCCGCTAAGTCTATCTTATCAGTATATTATGAGTGTGTGTGTGTTATTTGGATATTAATCTGGCAATAAACAATTTCATTTCATATCACACATTTAAAAAATCTTTTCACAGTTTATAGGAATTCCGTTATATCCTCGTACATACCTCGGTAAAAGAGCTTCAAGAAAATGTAGTTATAATTAAGAAAAACATAGTCACCAATCGTATTAAATCGAAAAAAAAAAATATGGTTTGATTCGGATTTAAACGTTTTTTTTTTCGTTTTAAACGGATTGGTTGAATTGGTTTTAAATCGGCCTTACATCTATAGACTTAATTCCTTCCTTTCTACCGCTTGTCCATTTTGTCTCATAGAGTCAACAAACACTTGCGGTGTGAACGTTACTTTTGCTTCTATCTCCCACTTTGGCTCCAAGTTTGATAAATTGCTACATACATTCATCTAATAGCCATTCACAAAAGCTATAATTTTACCTATCAACAAACATATTATTATTAAGAAAAAATATAGACTCATCATAATATATAATATAACACTCTTCCTATAAAATGTAAAGATCGAAGTGTCTTCTAATATAATAAATATTGCAGAATCAACAAGCACTTCTTTTCAGGCAATTTATTGACATTGTATATATATATATATTTTGTTATAAAAAGTTTGCAATTTCGTATTTCTTTTGGAACAAATATCTAGGTCATCTCTTCAGTCTATCTCAGATGGCAAGGGATATTTTTAACCGTACCTATGTATGCTTGATTTTTTTTTTTCAAATTTTAAAATTTTACAACCGGAAAGGATATATTTTGTCTTTATCCGTAATAGTCATGCGTTGACATGAACTACAAAGAAATGAGTGATACGCCGATATCCATTCTACCAACGTTTCGGACTTAAGATTAAAATTAATGTAGCATCACCCTTGGTGGGTCAAAATCTCCAAATCACACATATAGCTATTAAAAAACTATTTCATTACAAAAATATTTATATGTTTCAAAGAGGTGAGAGGTACAATACTGGTAATGTCCGTGTATACCGATTTAAGGAGTTTCTATATCGGTCAGATTGTTCGGTAGGATGTAGTATTGCTGTTAAAGAGGGAAGATAACGTTAAAAAAATGTTTGCACTTTAAGTCATCATGAATGAATATACATTTAATACTTAACACGCCTAAAAATAATTACCTCCACATAGTACAACAAAAAACTTCCTATAACTATGATACAGTTTACAACTTCTCTTTTTAATGTGCCCTTGTGAGTGTCCTTTTATTTTTGGTACAGATCACCATGTTAATAGTTCACAAAATAAGGATTTAAAATGCAACAAAATACAAATAAAATGCAAAAGGTAAAAGGAGTTAATTAAATAAAATAATAATTTAAAAGTGAGGCTGTCCATGTAACATAAGCATCTTCGAATTTGCTGTTTTAGATATGTAAATACATAATTTTAAATCTATTGTTCAGTTTTCTCAAGTAAACATTTGATTTTTTGAAAATGAAAATTAACGTAATAATACAAGCAACTTAAAGAAATACACAAGAAGAGGAATTATATAACCATTCCTCATAAGAGTTTTATAATCACCGACACAGGTTTCATAATACTTTACAGAATACTTTTCACTGAATTTAAAGGAAATTTTTAGTGTCTATGGCAATTTTGTTGACTGGAAAAACAATAAAAATCTGCGATTATAAAACTCAAACAGGAACATAATACTTAATTAATACTTAACATTAAAACATGGAAAGCAACATCAGGTATTACTAATCTTCGAGGGTGACGTTTTTAAACAGATACGACATGGACTCCTTGTTGTGAATGCGTCTGATTGCCTCACTAAGTAGGACTGATATGTCTATGGTCTTGATCTTGTTGCATTGCATCTTCTGTAGTTCGTGCGGCACAGTGTTTGTGACCACGACCTCATCAATTGGCGAGTCTTCGATAAGCCGGGGCGCGTCAGATGACAGTAGACCGTGGGTTGCCAGCACGTAAATTTTGTAAGCTCCGCATTCCTTTAGCACTTCTGCTGCTGCGACGAATGATTGGACATCGTCTATCATGTCGTCCTGTAATAAGATAAGTGGTCTATTACTGTCTAGGATGGAGATTTGGGTTATGTTGATTGATTGATTACAGTGTGACTACTTGGTCACACAATAATCGTCAATATAACGTCCAAGATGTAACCAGAAAACTTTTGAACTTGGAAAGAATGAGCACCTTATTCAGTCTCATTGAAAATTAAGAAAAGTTGTAATACTGGAATATCTAGTGTACAGTTTAAGCGTGCAAATCGGATTTCATTGTATGGCCACTTCTAGGATACTAACCACCATAATAGCTATTCTGCCACCAACATCACCAACTACATTAATTGGCGGCTTTTCCTTTGCCGGGTGAACGGGAACTCCGACCGACACATCCATGGTGCGTGATCGACTAGAAAAAGAGTACACATTGTAAATATCTATACTAATATCATAAAGCTGAAGAGTTTCTTTTCTTTGTTTTTTTGAACGCGCTAATCTCTTTTTGTATATAATAGCCACATTCCTGAGGAATACTATACGGGAACGGGAAGCAGTTGGTGTTGTTGCTTCTTGTATAGTTAGCCTATCATTTGCTGTCACAATTCGACCAACACTTAGAAGATAAGCAACTTAAATACTATTATCAGACCTCAATTGTGCAAATACTAATAGAATTATGTATCATTTTTATCTGAATACCTCTTATCTTATCTGTGTCATAGTTACTGTTGATTCTTATGGTGTGATTTATAAGGATCAATATGCTTACTTTGGTAAGCATGGTGGCGAGTAGCGGCCATCAACCTCGTCACTTTCAGCTTCTTTCTGTTCTCCGTGAATCACAGCAATAGCCAACCGCAAACGCTCAGCATATGAAGTAGCTTTCTTGGCAGACCCTGGGTTACGAGCCACTATCACGGAGTTACGATAATCTGGAATCTTAATTGACATTATCAATTAATGATATATTTAATTACTTATGAAGGAAACAGGGGGGATAGTGCGATTTCAAACTGACTACACTTGTATGGAAATTAGCACTTTTCCTGTTTTCTAGGTGAATTTGGCCATTAGCCAAGAGATACATTAAAAGGAGTTGTGTTGGAAAATTTGATTGTTATGACTATAATTTATTTAAAATACTGTTTGCTCTGCCAAAACTTTGAGACTGAATTTACAAGGCAAGAATTCACATCATGTCTCCAAATGCCTTCAATTTAAAGTAATTTGAAAAACAAATAGTTTCACATGTAGTGCTTCATATTTAAAATATCTAAACTAAAAAATTACTTACACTTTCTTGAATATATTGCAATAAGAATGGAGATGCCCTTAAATTATCAACAGGACACTCATAGAAACCCTGAATTTCTTTCTGATGTAGATCCATTGTGATGATATGTGTCAAGCCAGATTTGCACATCATTTTAGCAAGAAGTTTTGTTACAATGCAGCCACGCTTCCTCATTTTGCACTGTTTGCTGTATGGTAGGTATGGAATCACTCCTACGATGGACCTTGCCGAGGAAGTCTTACAAGCGTAAGCCATTATCAGTAGCTCCATTATGTTGTTGTTGACATCTCTGTAAAAATATTATGGTTATTCAGTTGTAAGAATTCTGGGATCTATGAATAATATTTTTTACTGCTGTATCCAAAAACGCAAAAGTCAAACTTCATGATTTTTGGGACACCCAAAGAGTGCAGCTTATGTTGTAAATATTTCTTTTTAAAGTGAAAAATATCTAATCATAGCACATTTTAAGGAGACTTTTGCATCATTTGTTATTTGTATAAAATGTAAAAAAAATAAACAGAAACATTGTTATCATAACATGCACCACACAGTACTGCTCCTTGATGTTATAACATTGTTTAAACCTAAAACAATGGTACTGTAATGGACTGAACTTAACAATGTACAATAAGGGTGCCATCAAGCTGATTACTGAGAATCAGCCCAATATGTAACAACACTCTTATTAGCATATGAGTATGTGCATATTTGTGAGCTAATGCTAGAACATTCAAACTGGTTGACCATGCGCAATATTATTGTGTTCAACATCCACATTTATTGATATTTTGATGAGTTTTTATTCTTAGTAGCTCACATGATCATAATTTCCAATTAGTGTCATTTGTGTTTTATTACCATGGTTGGATAATTTGGATGCTTATTATCTGCTATACTCACTTAGTTCCAGTCTGAACTATATAAATATTCTTTCCACGAATAGAATCCGCAATCTCAACAATAGTCTCCCTGTTGGTTTTATGGTAAACTGAACATCCTCCCTTTCTCACACCCAGGCGACTGTAAGAAAACACGACATGATATTAAACTAGCTCTAATTCAATTTATATACAATCCCATACACAATAAATTTTGAATGAGGTCAAACTACTTAACCTCTGCAAGTGTCAAACACTAGGTCAATCTAAGAAACCTTGAAATAGTACTTATGTGAGGGATGAGGAGCAGATACTTACTGAGCGATTAATTCGGCTAGTTCGGGGTGCGAGTTGCCGCTAATGATCACTATGTCTGACGTGTTAGTACCGTCCATATTGCTCTTGCGAGATCTATTAGTGAAACCCACCAGCCTGCAAAAAAATCATGCACGTTTTCTTAATCGTCGGCCAACCGACCGCCACATGTAAAAGATTTAGGAAAGGGACGGCACGTTGGATCAACAAGAAAAACAATAAACCTGGTTTTGTTGAGTAACATAATAACCTGAAGGCAGATTTGTATGTTTTATCGTAGAACGAAAAATAAAACTTCAACTAAATAAACAAGAACTCTTTCCGTTAAGTACACTTTTTAAAACATATGTGGGGGATATTTTATGCTACTACGAGTAAAAATAATTATAATTACGGAATACGAAATCACCGATTAGGAGTCGCCACAGATAAAAAAAAAATGATAAAATGGAACGATAGAATGAATGTATTCAAGTGACTGTCAAAATAATGGAATGAAATAATTGATTGTTTACGTTTTTTTCATATCACTCGTTTTGTTGTTTTGTAGACTTTTTGAACTTAATTATTACACTCCTGAACACTTCGTTTTGGCTTTTACTTCGTAGAATATACTATAATTCTTTATTTATGTCTCGAAAACTGGTTGATTTACAATTTTTTCACAGCACGTGGTTTGACACAGACATTTGGGTGGAGAATGTTTTTTTTTAATGAGATCTCTAAATCCTAGTGTTTCAGACTGTCAAACGTCTCATCATAATATTGGCTGATTAGTAATCGGTTGGCAACCCCATGAGTAAAGTGTCATAACAAACAAATGTGCAGTGTTTACGATTTGAGGTTATGTTAGCTTAATAAACAGAAATAATAAGAGAATGGGTCTTACGAAGCAGTATTTGCGTTACGCACCAAGCGGGACCTTTAATGTGATAGCTAGTGCCGACTGTAATAGCGCTCATGTCTCTTTAAATGGCGTAAGCGGGCGATACATGGCTGTTGGAGCATGCGAACATGTTGTGATTTGGGATATGAGGCTTGGCGAGAAGGTAAGCCTTGAAAACATTATAAACAATCATTCAACTAAACTAAACTTTTTGGATACGATTTCTCCCTTTGACATCTTAACCTCTGACATGTTGATGTCACACTTATGGTTTTTTTTTTCCAGGCGCAAGTGCTTCCAGGAGAAAACGTAGTAGTATCACAGATAGCAGCCAGTCCTAGCGGCAACCATATAGCGGTCGGCTATGTAGACGGAAACATCAATGTATTTGAGTTGGTCACCAATGAAATTGTTTGTGTGTTTGCTGGACACAAGTCAGCTGTCACATGCTTGCAGTATGATGAACAGGGACACCGACTGGTGTCAGGTGCTAAGGTGAGACACATAAATCACTATAATGCCTGTGTTGAATAATATGCAAAAAGACATACTTTTTAACCTTCAAGCGGTTGCGCAGCGTCGAATCGACTGCACTGGATACATTTTCATTCATAATATCAAGATTTCTAGTCACAAGTATTTCTCGTTTCTAGTAGCCTGTCATTAGTTCAATACGCATAAAAACTACTGCACTCCCTCCTCTGAGCCTCCAGAAGGGAACAGAATGCATATGTTAAAGTGGCGGTGTAGGCGTCGAAACGACTACACGCGCCTGATTGTAATTTTTACCTTGACAATACGACTATTTCTGAAGTAATCTAGACTAGAGTTGATAATAAACAACGATACCAATTATTAGATCCTATTATAGCTAGTAAAAATTAAAAACATCTAAGTAAAACAACAAAACTGTCGAAGGAGAGACCTTTTTGGTTGGGCATGGGCATGCATAATATGTTAGTGTTGTCCTTTATTCAAAGAACATGGTTTATTTTATTATTTTGTTTTAAAATTAAAACAATTTGGTACCTAGCTCAAAAATAGATAATTTCAGAATAAAAATAACAAATGAGTTTCAATTAATCGGTGTTCTAAATCCCTGAAATCTTCCGTAGGTCATTTCGGTTACGCGCGACCGCTGCCGTTTGAAATAACCACGTGCCCGCTTGAGGGTTAAACTATTTGTGTGCATACTATTTGCTGTTGTGTATGTTTGCATTCAGTCTTCTATTATTTTATAATAAAAAAAACAATCTATCTAAACTAATATTATAAAGAGGAAAGATTTATTTATTTATTTGTTTGTTTGTTTGTTTGTTTGTTTGTTTGTTTGTTTGTTTGTTTGGTTGGTTGTTTGTTTGTTTGTCTGTTATGATTTGGCTCAATAACTAATCAACCAATTTTGAAAATTCTTTCGCCATTAGAAGCTACATTATTAACTTAAAACTTAGGCTATATTTTATTTTCGAAAATAATAGAGATCCATATGAAAATTGCAATAATGTGTGTGCCAAGTAAAATTTTGCCTAATAAATTCAGTATTTGGGGGATATTTCCCTAAAACGGTTTAGGGGGTTTCAAGTTTGTCTGGAAGAATCTTATTTTTAGGTTTATTAACTTTAAATTGGTAATAGTGGGGGTTTAGGTGGTGTTTATGTTTGTATGGAAGGATCTTAATGCTTGGTTCGATGAATTTAAAAATGGCATTGATGATTTTGATGAAGAGTAAGAATGTGTGAAAAGGGGTGATGAAGTTTTTAAGGGATGACATTATTGCTTGCTTCAATTTACTTAGAAATTGTTATGAATAATCTAAAAATGGTATTATTGAAGGGGATCTGACGATTTTTCATAAGCAACTTCCAATGGGGTGCAGGGCACAACAGTTGTGCTGATCTTGAAACCATAGGATCAGCAGCAAAAATAGCTGACTAATTAATCATTATTAATTGTTTTCAAAAACTACCTGTTAAAGTTTATCTCTTAAATGGGGCCTTGAAGTTTCTGGAGTACCTACCAAATCCGCGCGGACGAAGTCGCGGGCGAAGTACTAGTATTTCATATTTTTACAGGATACAGAGGTAATCCTGTGGGATGTGGTTGCAGAAACTGGTAAAGCTCGCTTCAGTGGTCACAAGGGGGCTATAACCAGTGTGCTATTTGTCAATGGCAAGAACTGTGTCATCAGCTCCTCTAAAGACACATTCGTAAAGTTCTGGGATATTGAGACAAAGCACTGCTTTAAGACTTTAGGAGGACATCAAATGGAAGTATGTATGAAACTATTTTTTAGCATATTTATAATGCCCATAAAAAAAGGTCTGTTAGCTAATCAACATAATATTATTTGATCAAAGTAGACCAAAAAATATAGAAACAAAAAAGTAAAACTTATTTTTACCCACTAACCAACTATGGACATTAAACTGATGAGTGATGATAAATAACAAAAAATATTTCTAAGGTATGGTCAGCAGTACTTCTAAAAGAGGAGAGATACCTAGTGACTGGTAGCATGGACCAAGAGTTGAGAGTGTGGAAACTGAACTGGACAGCTGATGTTAAAGATGAGGAGAAACTATCCAGGCAACTCGAAATAGTGAAGCTTGAAGAGACTGACAACCTCGAGGACTCTTCTGTAAGTAAATTTACTTGTTTATTATTTGTGCTCCACTAAGGCTGAACATGGCTAATCTGAAAAATTCTGCTCTGCATATTGTTCCTACACATGTTTCTAAAGATAAAGTATATTAAGGTATGACAGCTGTAATAGTATATTGGAAAGGGGGTACTATTGTGTAAGATCCCTGTCCTTAGCACAATACGAAATTTGTTATATGTGTAAAGGACACATACGCTTTAAAGTCAACAAGTGTTTTTCAGCAATAAATCCATTCTTTAATGTTCCTGGGAACTGTGTCATCTATAGACTAATAAAATAAAGCTGAGAGTTTGTTTGTTTGAATCTCTGGAACTACCAGGCGGATTTGGAAAATTATTTTTGTATGTGATATCCACATTAATGATGAAGGCTATAGGCTATACGGGAACGGGAAAAAATAAGGGGGTCATATACACTGTACAAGACATGCATTAGGAAAAATAAATAGCTAAACATTTGTATATAATTTTAAAGCAACTTCTCTTCAAAATATAAGTGAACATGAAATCAGCCTGAGACATCGTCCTAATTTAACAAAGCGATCATTGCGCGAATACGCGATCATTTGTTCAACGAATGCGTCTGTGCGCCGACAGAGGGCGCTTTCTGGTTTTACCGAACAAACAATCACGTCGATCGAGTATTCGCGCGATGATCGTTTTTTATTAAGACGTCACCTTACTCCCTAACATATTTGCAGGTATTACAATGTCACCAAGTCGGTACTCTAGTGAGAGGAGGTCGAGGTCGCGTGGTGGGTCTTTCCACTGACCCAGGACAGAGTGTGTTGGCATGCCATGGAACTGATGCTCTGTTGGAACTTTTTGCTTTCTGCTCTGACGACGAAGCCAAAATGAGGATGGATAAACGAATCAGGAAACAAAGGAAGAAATTGGCGTGAGTAGTTACTAGAGTACTAGCCATGACGGCGAAGTAAATCAAATAAAACCAGCGGAGCAGCAGTTTTCTAATACCAGAGACTGTTGACTGGCTAATCTAACACCGCAACCCCTTTTTTATTTTAAGTTCTTCCGGTCCAACCAAAGTTTCTCTGTTAGATATGGCTGTCAGCGATAAGGCCACTACTTTATCCATGGAATTAATATAAGTTTGTGTATCAATTTTGGTGAACACTAAAGTAGGAGGTACTTTATTGAATTGCTTGACATTCTTTTGGCTATCAGAACAAAAAATAGGATCCTGATTTTACCAACATATTTGGAGATGATTAAAATACGATCAAGGTCAATCAAGCTATTAAGGTCTTAAAAGCAGCTGGTTATGAATTATAGTTAACAAATAAGTCCACAATTTAGTCTCCCATCAATTACAGAAAGCAAAAAGAAACCGGCGAAGCAGATGCGGAAACAACGGAAGTACCCGAGCTACTGACCTTGACTGACGAAGTGAAGCGCCTGTCATCCATCAAGCTAGAGGCCAAGTTGAAGTCGACCACACTACTGCTGGGTACCACAGGGGAGCTGCGTGTTGGCGTGACGCTAGCCAATAATACTGTGGAACTGCATAGTTTGAGAATTGCAGAGGGGCATGAAGGTAAGTTTGCATGTATACCTATTTTATTTTTCTGAGAATGGCGTGAGTGAGTTCAAGGCCAAGTTATTCTTTCAACTAGCTAATCTACCTTATAGCTATTTTAGGTCGGTTAACGATTGTTCTGACTTTGACAACACGAATTAAATGTTTGAGCTCTGGTACTCAAGTAAGTACCAAAACAAAGAAAAACCCGTGATAAAAGGTTATGGTCAGTAGACTAATCCCAACTGAGACCTTTGCGATCGGCCTATGCCTTGCTGGTTTGTCCTTTCAAATCTATGTATAATGTAATTTTTATTTGCTTTGCAGTGCAATGTCTGAAACAAATAACGCAACCAGGCCACCAAAAGGAGCCAAGATGTGTGGCTATCAGTTCAGACAATTTGGCTGTAATCTCGGCCTCTGCTGATTCTGTCAAACTTTGGAGCAGGTAAGTTGCTGCAACTAAACAAGTTTAATAGAATGATACGTTTCTTCTTAAAAAAATGCGTTTAAACTGCTTTCGAACTATTTCATTTTACTTGTTTTATCTATTACAACTACCTGGGGCCCTACTATAAAGTCTTAAAACGATCGAGATTCCGCTCTAACAGAGAGACGAAGCTATACATAGCGTATTCATTCAGCATTATCCCTTTTACATCGTCGGAATTGGATGGCATTAGCACGTCATGGTACACACACCCTGGTCTCTAAACTGTATTATAATAAAAACATAGAATATCCTAATTTAGCGTAGCTTAGAGTATCATCATCATACCAGCCAAAAGACATCCACTGCTGGACAAAGTCCTCTCCCAAAGATGGTGGCCATAATCGCCACGCTTGTCAGGCGGGTTAGCGATCGCAGTGCACAGTGCACAGAGAATGCAGCTGCCCATACTCTGGTGTCCCTTAGTCGCCTCATACGACACCCCCGGGAAGAGATGGGATGGTGCTATTCCTTTACGTGCGACACCATACAGAATAGATAGAAAACAGAATAGAGTGTCATAGATCGTCATATTTGTCTATGCTGCTTATTTGCTGCGCATCGTCAGACGCCAACGCTTAGTGATAAGTGCATTGGATTGGAATATCGTATCAAAATGTATTTTGTATCCAGATCTACACAAACCTGCCTCCGAACAATCCCAGTACCGTCTGGTCGTCCGTGCAGCATTTGTTTCGCGCCAGGAGATAGACACGCGCTGGTGGGATGTGCCGACGGCTCCCTGCTACTGATAGATGTAGGCGCCGGGCGAGTACTGGAGCAAGTGCCTGCGCATACTGCTGAGTGCTCCACTGTTGGACTTACTCCTGATATGGTAAGTATCGCGCTAGTGGGGTGTGTCGACACGGCTCCCTGCTACTGATATATGTAGGCGCCGGGCGAGTACTGGAGCAAGTGCCCTCACATATCGCCGAGTGTTCGACTGTTGGACTTGTTAATGCCTGATGTACAGGGCGTTGAATTAGCTGGCATTAACAGATTTAAAAGAGATACAATCCAATCAATGATACAACAATAAAAAGATCATAGGTGTATGTATTTAAACATCTTTATTTTCTTCCAGCGAGGTTGCTTTTCCGGTGGTGGCGATAAGACAGTGAAATTATGGCAGTTTGAACTCATAGAAGACCCTACGGGGGAATCCAAAGCAAAGGTAACAAAGACTTAAATGTTTCCCTGTCGTATAGGAAAGACGATTCATTTTTTTTTTTCAGTGCGATAATAGGAATACTTTTATAATTTTAATGCAAGTAGGCAAATTTGTCACCGCAGCCAAGGCGGAAAAATGTTGCGGAATTTGTTCGAAAGAGTCACCGCGGCCCTGGAACGCAAGGGCTTTAGGAGGAACACGGATGGGTTTTAGTCGAAAGTCTGACACGCCCTTCCGCTCCTCCCAGACCGGAAGAAGTCATTTGATGAGTTCCAATCCATAAAAAAATAAAAAAGGCGAAAATAGACGCCTAAGTCGAAAGCGAGGCCGATGAATCCTAGAAACTGAAGCAAACGTGCATCAAAATGTTGTGCTAACAGCCTTGCTCATATTTCAGGTGCTCTCACTCCTACATACCAGGACTTTGGAACTGGAAGAGTCGGTGTGTGCTGTTAAAATAAGTCCAAACAACAAGTTCATTGCGGTAGCTCTCTTAGATTCTACTGTCAAGATATTTTTCCTTGACACTTTTAAGGTTGGTACCTAAAACTGTTTTGTGCATTTAATGGAAAAAATGGATTGTGTTAAATAATAAGCGTTAAAATAAATAGTTCTGTATTGGCATCAGCAATACTTACTATTTGGTTTTGAAGGCGTAACTAGGCGGTAGTACACATATAGTGGGTGTGGGATAAACTGTCTCTATTACCCAAAGGTAGACAAAATCGAACCAAGTCATTTATTCAAACTAGCCTGAGAACCAACACTTTAAGGGTGAGGCCAAACGCAACAGCGTTATTTTTTGAGTTGTGAGTCGCGTAATATGAGTAGCGGAATTTACGTTGCATTCGGTTTCATCAACATAATCAAGTCCTTTTTGTGCCATATGGCGGTGCAAAACGAGTTGTCTGCTGACTCATACGTATTAAATCAACCGAATTGCTTTCGGTGTGAGTCAGAGTCGTCCGACAAAATTACACTCGGTTGTCCTCGCCCTTAGAACGTCAAAAAGTCCCCCAAAACGTCTGTCCGTCAACAGCCCGACCGAACACCCGACAGGCCACTTATGGTCACTTATGCCCAAGGCATAAAGAACACTTTTGAAGATTTTTTTTCTTCTGCAGTTCTACCTATCTCTATACGGCCACAAGCTGCCCGTCCTTTGCCTGGACATCAGCTACGACTCCAACATCATCGCCACCGGCTCAGCCGACCGCAACGTCAAGATCTGGGGCATGGACTTCGGCGACTGCCACAAGTCCATCTTCGCACACAACGACTCTGTGACGTCACTCCAGTTCGTGCCCTCCACACATTACTTCTTCACGGCGTCCAAGGATGGGAAGGTGAAGCAGTGGGATGCTGATAGTTATGATAATATTATTACGTTACATGTGAGTATACTACTGTCCAAACTGCTTTGTAATTTTGCCGTATCACATACTATAGATCGTTCCTTAAGCAAAGTATGATTCAATACCTAATACACTTAAATGCGTTGTTTGTTCCCTTAGTTTGTAATTAATTATCCAAAATACAACCGTCTTGCTAAAGAGTTCCCCGTGAATGGGTTGTAGAGGTTTCATAAGCAGTCGCTCCATGTAATATATGAACGCGCACGGCGTTGACTATGCCATCTAGTGTTGCAAATTCGAAACTTTAACGCTAAGAATACTTGATATTGACACTTCTGTGCTGCCACCTACAGTTCCTGCACGCTCCGTTTAGGGGAACGTGCACAAAGTAGACTGTGCCATCTACCGTTACAATTTCAAAACTTATAAGTAAAATATATTTGACATTGACACTTCTGTGCTGCCACCTATGGTTCCTGCACGTTCCATAAACTGATATTCGGCTGCATCCGGTTAGTCCGAAGCCGACCCCAACATTGTTGAAAAAAGGCTTGGAAGATCGAACGTTTTTTGATTGAATGACTAACAATATGATGTCTGTGTCACTAGGGTCACGCCGGCGAGTGCTGGAACATGGCGGTGGGCGCGGGCGGGCTGCACGCGGCGTCGTGCGGCGCAGACCGCGCGCTGCGCCTGTACTCGCGTACTGATGAACCGCTAGTACTCGGAGACACAGACGAACAGGAGGAGGGACTTGCTACTGGAGAACAACATGTGTGTACAGCTGTTTCATCCTGTATCTCAAGTGAAGTCAAAACATAGTGATCATGCCTTTGGAACGTAAACTCTATGTCTTACATGCAAAGGGGGTGTAACTGCCTCCAGTACCGCCTTTTGCATGTCTGACATTAACCGTACCAACTCCTGCGCTTGCGCTCTTACAAAACAGTGTTTCAATAAATAAAGATGTCTAATGAACTTTCGATTTATTCACAGGCTCCAGTCCCAGGTTTGCCAGGTTTGACCATGCCATCTAAGAAAACGATTGGAGCAGAAAAAGCTGTGAGTAAAACACTATATTTTAATAATATATTAAGCATCCACAAACTGCAATGTTGTAATTTAAACCTTATGCCTATGTACAGAAAGTGCATGTTACATCTTAAACTTTTTCCAGGCGGACTCCATAATGGAATGTCTATCCGTGGGCGCTGAGTACAAACGCGAGCTAGCGGAGGCTAGAGGGCAGTTCGTTCAGCCGCCTCTTCTGATGGCTGCCTACAACTGCACCACGCCCGAAAACTTCCTTGTAGAAACTGTTAAGAGGATACGATCCAGGTATTTATAATCATATGCAAGCTGTTAGATGCTAAAATGATCACTTCTNTCAGTGGGACGTCCTAATCTTGAAAGCAATCAACCTTTACTATTGAAAACAATCGCGGATATAGCTTTATTTGGGAGTGCAGCAGATGATAGAAGACGAACGGAATCAATTCGCAGCGTAAAAACTCTTGATGAACTCACACAAGAATTACGTAAAATGGGATTTGACATTAGTCGCAGTGGGACATATCTTCGTTTGATTCCCAGAAAATCTAATTCTGCAGAGGGACGAAGACATGTATCGACAGTCCCTGTTAAGCTCATTCGGGCTCAAACTGATCACCACAAGAGCCACTTAGATAGCAAGTTCGCTGAAACATCAATCCATTATTTAGAGAACATAGCATCCATACTAGGACCAGATCAAGTATTTTTCATATCTCAAGATGATAAAGCTCGAGTCCCTATTGGCGTAACTGCGGCAAATAAGCAAGCACCTCTTCTAATGCACATGGAATATAGAATCAAATTGCCTGATCACGATTGGGTAATCGCTGAGCGTCATAAATTAATACCATCTGTTTATGCTGGTATCAAAATCACTTCCAATATGCTAGGACAACCGCAAGCCGTTGGATATTCTGGACCAACATACATCGCTATTCGAAGTGGAAAGCATAGTTCATCTACTGCTAATACTCATGCTCAGGATTTCGAGACGCTTCTCGAACTTGAAGAGTTTCGACCATTAGCTAAAACTGACCATGGACTAGTAAAACCAGTGGTAATCATGACGGTTGATGGAGGGCCAGATGAAAATCCGCGTTATCAAAAAGTCATAGGGTTTGCTATACAACACTTTAAGCGACATGATCTCGATGCATTGTTTTTAGCTACCAATGCTCCCGGAAGAAGTGCGTATAACAGAGTAGAGCGCAGAATGGCTCCTCTTAGTCGGGAACTGGCTGGTTTAATATTGCCTCATGACCATTTTGGGTCTCATTTGGATGAACGTGGCGTTACAATTGATGAACATTTAGAAAGATCTAATTTCGAATTTGCAGGAAAAGTATTAGCTGAAGTATGGAGTTCAATGGAAATTGATGGCTATAATGTTAATGCAAAATATGTTGGGGCAGGTGAACAAGATCTT
The DNA here is from genome assembly GCA_002192655.3 of Mamestra configurata. NCBI lineage: Eukaryota > Metazoa > Arthropoda > Insecta > Lepidoptera > Noctuidae > Mamestra > Mamestra configurata. The sequence goes on along the minus strand of NDFZ01004974.1, from coordinate 136,260 downwards.
CCTGATTTTCCAGACATTAAATGGTATTCAGAACATGTGCGTGAAAGCCAATACTTGCTCCAAATTGTAAAATGTAGAAATACAGAATGCTGTCGTCCAAGAAGTGGACTATTTAGATTACTAGACAACAGGTTTCTTCCACCACCTGTAAAAGTAAAACAAACAGTTGATGACTTGGTTTTAGATGAAGGAGGGCAATTTCTTAATCTTCCAGTCAATTTAGCTCTACGCTTAAGTGCTTCACTCAAAGATTTCCTGCAAATGCCATACGATTATTTTTGTCCGACGGTACAATTGAGGCTATCAAGTCGAACATGCAAAACGTGTGGTCTTTATCATGCTTCCGTCAAGTCACTAAATCGTCACATCGAAAAGATCCATAAGAAAGTAAACACGCACACTGATAGGAAAGTTAGACCTGTAAGAGTCGCTGCTCGTCGTGCTAATGAACTGATGTGCATTATTCAAAATTTAGAGCACCATGATGTTGAATGGCTCGATGAGAATGACGTAGACATTCCAAAATCGGATGAAAGCGAGCAGACTCACAACACTGAGCAGCAATCGAAGCAATCCAATGTCATCGAAAACTTAGAATCATGGATTCGGGTTTCATGGACTGAAGACTGTTAATTTGAATTTAATATATGTACCAAAAATTTAAAATAAGTTTGTTATGTTAGTAAGATATAATATTTTTGTCCTTTACTCTATGTTGAATACCGTTTCAGTAAAATATAATCTCTATCCTAAATCTATTTTCTTATTTTTCAAATTATAATTATAACATTATAAAATTAAAAAAACAATACATTAATTGACAAATGTTTACGTAAGCATGGGGGGAGGGGGTAAGAGCTTTGCTTACTTTTGCTGACAAGGGGGATGGGGGGGTAAATAATTGCAATAAATCTGCTTACGTAATACTTGAACGGCCCCTCATGAAGAAAGTCAGACATTGACACAAATAATGAAGTCGCCGCGTCAACCGGCAGCCGAGTTCTTTCCGTATTCTTTGTGCTTTGACAAATGCGGTAGTTCGATTGATTTTCTTCAGCCATAATAAACAGTGATAATTGTGATATTTATTTTATAAATAGGTTAAAAATAATTTACTCGTCAATTTATTTTAGTCAGTTTAAACCAGATGAAGAAGTTTCCAAATTACCCTGAGAAGAACCACCAAGCCAAAGTCAGAGGTTAAACTCTTTTAATTTCCATACAATCCATACTGGTCAAATCATATGAGAACTATTTAGGTTCTCAAACAACTATCTTTGATTCCAGTGACCTAGAAGAAGCCCTCCTGCTCATCCCATTCAGCGTAGCCTGCGACATAGTGAAGATGTTGCCGAAGCTTCTAGACCGCGGCGACAACACGGAGCTATTCTGTCGTCTCGCTATATTCTTACTGAAGATACACCATGCCCCGCTTGTGGCCAACCAGGCGCTGTTGAAGTATATGATACAGATACAAGCTAAAGCGAGTATGCGGCTTAATGAGTTACGAGTGAGTTTTGAAATTGTTTCTTTTGATTCAATGGCTCGTCGGTTTAGTGTTCGCAATAGCCACTGCTGAGCGTGAGGTCCTCGGCTTGACCCCCGCGTCATTCAGTGATATTGGGTTTCTCAGTAGCAACCCACAGATTGGATATGCTCTTGATTGATGAGCCTCTGTTACATAGGCTTCGAACAAAATTGGCGTATGTATTTTATCTGATGTTAATTCTACTTAGTGGATGACATTGCAACGTGCCTACGTTTCTCAGAATCACGATGTGTTTTCGGACTTTTGACGCTTACTCGGACAGATGTCATGTAACAGCGATAGCAAACAACTTGTTAGGCACTGTGATTATAAACAAGATTGACCGATTTTGGGCGACTTGCTCACGTGGAAACTGACTTGATGGTCTACTTGGTCATGGTAGACTCTAATAGTAGTTATGACTTTTTGACACAATTTCGCTTGTCAGATTTATGGCCTGTTTTCCACCATTCGGGGCCTTACCTCGCCAACATAGCAAATGTTACTTACAGAATTCATTCTTAATTCCTGCCACATTGCCTCATATCTTTCTAATATGCGCCAATTCATTCACTTAGTTTGCAATACACGCTTTGACTTTTGTAAAATACCTTATATAGGTATATATTTTTTTTTAATTACCAGGACATGGTAGGCTACAACGTGCACGCCCTACAATGGTTGCGCCGCGACGCAGAAGCCGCCGACAGTGAGCAGTTGTTCAAGGAAGCGTTCACTGAGAACCGCAAGAGGGACAAGCGGAGACGCGCTAGACAAGCTGTCAAACGACCCATTGTCACTGTTACTTAGGATTTTAAAATTAGTTGTAATAAATGTACTTTAAATTATGGTGTTGTTTTATTTGGAACATGCTTTTCTCGTATATCGTGCAATGTACCGAAGAGTTACCCAGTTCATTCACTGGCAAACAACACAAAGCCTATAATAATGTAAGTCTAGAAGCATTACTCTCCTTTTTTACTGACTAAAACCCAATGCGTGTTTCTCCAATGTCCTTTGCGTTCCAGGGTCGCGGTATCTTTCGAACAATTCCGCAACTTTATTCACCCCTAAAACTAAGGGGATTAATGGGGATGAAAGTTTGTAATTTTCATCGACGGTTAATCCCAGCGGGCACATGACGTGTAGTATAAATTATGTCGGTTTGTTTGGCTACCAAACAAACCGACATAATTTACATCGCACATCTCAAAAAGTGCTGTACTGCGTTCAGGTTTTGCCAACAGATTTAAGTGCCTCTCGAAATAGTTCGTTGTGTGTGTATTGTGTGTTAGCCTCTTAAACGGGTCAGCTAGTGGGTTATTATGATAAAGAGAAGTGAGGAAAAGTAATTTTTAAAAGTAAGTAAAACAAAACAATAGCTGCTATAATTTATTTGTAAAAAAATATTCTACTCACTACATAGCCAATATATCAGTTAAAACTTTAATAATTTAAGTATCCATCCCTGCGTAAGTCACATTATTTATCATCTATACAACAATAACTAATGTTTCACAATGAGTATTCCGGCCACGTGTTCATACTAAACAATCTCAAACGGATAATTTATGCTGAAACTTACTATAAATACGTACAAATATTTTATTTGATAACAACAATAACAAATGGTCCTTCAAGCTTTCTATATTGGAAATGATTGCTTTATATTATTTTATATAAATACGTCTTTACGAAGAAAATTGTTCGCAGACAACTAACACCTGCTTATAGAAAGACGAGTTGAAATTTAACATTTAAGACGAGCTTATCGTTTCAAAGGTTTACTACTGGACGAGTGAGTTTGCAGCAACTAGGTAAATATAAGTACAACATATGTTCTTAATTATTAATTCTACGGCTATTTATTTATATTTAATTTGGATTATATAATATAAGGCTACGGGACCATTCTGGTCTATTGCTTTCGTCGAATTTATTGCTATCATAACATTTTCGAAACTAGTTCGAAGTATATTCGATTTACTGCGAGCTCACCCGTCCAGCACATATAATATTTAATTGACAATATTCATCCTATATTATTCAGAATTTACTGTTCAGTTTAACATATAATGTTCATCACCACTTATCACAATGTTATTGCTTTTCGGATACACACATCTACATTCTCCAACAAAATATATCACAATGAATTAAAATACTTTTACATTATCATTTTTCGAATAACTCGAGTGAAATAATACGTGAGAGAGAATACAAAAACAGAAGACCTTATGAGAGTTCTTGTCAGTCTTTAATCTTCGAAAAATGATGTTTCATACAATGTCGAATGGAATTCCTAGGATATGAATACGAAGCCCATATTCCAGCATAAATTATAATAATACACAACAGTGCGTCGCTGTCAGACGTGATAATAAAAACAAAATCACAAACACATGCTTGTTAGAGCGTAAGCACACACAACACAACCGGTTGGTTAGTAACTAAACGACGATATACATTGTTCATCAACTCTTAACACCGATATATCCAAAAATTAACCTAACATAATAAATAACCAAATTGGAAGATCTATCATAGCTGTATTCTGCTGTATGTATCGAGCGAGACACAGAAATACGAAATGAGTTGGTCTAGCAGCAAGGAGACGATGATGTTCCAGTGAGAATATCTAACCAAACATTCCACTACCACCGACAACTACAATTAAGAATTTAAATTCGGAAGTCAATCTAGATAAAAACTATAAAAAATACAAAAATAATAACCCTAAGACAAATGTACAGAGTAGAGCTCAATAGAATAATACTGTATCACTACTGCAATCAGCAATATTAGTGGAGATTTAGAACTGTCATACGATCATGTACGCGGATTACTTGTATCTCCTACGCACGCTAATTATAATAACACGAATCCCCTACACTGCGACGTATTCCATAAACAGCTGGCTTGCATTGAAACAAAAAGTACTTACTCCTTATTCAATAGCGTCGATAGGATTCCGTGTATATTTTCCTATGTCAGAACGAATCAAAATGATACACTCAAAATTATAATCAAATTCGAAAAAATAATCAAACTATCAATCTTCGCCATTACTTCTGGCTCCAATTTAAATAAAAATATTCGAGATAAAATTCGATCAAAGATACACTCTTAGAAAAATAAACACGCCCTAGTTCCTATATTATGTTTCAAAATGATCAAGGATAAATCTTTTGAGTTTCAGTTGAATATCATCATAAAGAGAGCTAAAGTTAATTAGAGAGCGAAACGTTTTAGAATTTACGTACATTAGTTTCATCATAAAAGCTGAAACATTATTGTCAAGATAGACTGCTCCTTCGAAATAAACGTAAGCAATACTAAACGGTACACACTACACCGACAACTATACTCGTACAGTGATCCCAATAAGAATGAATAAATAATCTCAATTTTTAAAGCTTTTTAAATACGATAAGCTTGACGTAACGTTGAAGGTTAGCTGCAACAGAATCACACGCTCAGATACCTCAGCTTCGTTACAGCCGAGTTTGTCTAGCTAAGTATTATCACAATGTCTCATAGACTGCTGTATTTTACTGGCCCGAGGGGTTTCGATAATTAAACGAACTAACACTAAATTAAGTAGAGACGTCAAGTAAAGAACGGTGACAGAGTTCACAACTAAATAAGTCGAATGGAAGCAATAACAAAACAGCCCAGTTCAAGGTACAGATAATGTAAATGCTTTCTGCTATAAATATACACATAACACTGACCATCATGAGGTGAATCCGGTAGATTTTAACTCAATATAATGCCACAACGTTTCTGTTAAATGGTTTTGTTCTAATGCTTAACGATCAAAAATGCCCAATATTATAAATGGATTGAAAAATTAATTCTTAAAATAAATCTTTTACCTATGATGTACATATTATATCTATTTTAATAATGCCAAAGTTACAGGTTTAGTAATTGTATAAAGGCAACATCATATAAATATAATGTTAATGACATAAGTATACTAGTATTTGCCACAGATTTGTGAACGAGTTATGTTCGAAAGTTTCTTTACTTTAGGAATTTCTAATTTTTAAGCAGATAATGCAAAAAGCATGGTAAACCAAATATTTATTTCTAATAATTCCAAAAGTAACTCCTATTACTTATCATTTAATTTACCAACCCTACGGTATTCAAGTATCCTGGACTTCGAATATTTCCAGAACCACATTTGCTTGTCATTATTGCTTCTTCTCATTTCGTTACCTTAACTAAAAAATACTCGACAGAAATAAAAAAAAATCTTACATTGTAAATACTGACCGAAATGGGAAATAAATTAGACACTTATAATTTACTGAATTTAAGCATTATAACTACTACGTAAACAATAAAATTTACAATATGACCTATAACTAAAAGAATACTTGCGTCCTGCAATAGGTAACCGTAAATATAATTTCAATAATATCAAAGAGAGCATTCTAAGGCAAAGCTTATTATATTAAAACCCGATTCATAGTGTCATTATCTTTTTGAGATTTATAATTAACAGATCGAAATCCGCGCCTGTGCGACAATTGAACGAAAAAACCCGAATAGTTTTCATACGGCTGCAAGAAATAATCTCACGTTGGATTATTTCGAGCTGCCATATCACAAATTGCACGATGCTTACACACGCATGACCAACAATCATACATATCACATGTTAAGAAAATATGTACACACGGAAAGTATTCTTTCGCATAGCGTTCGCTGTGGTACCATTTTCTTTCCTATACATTAAATAGGCACTAATACAATGAATGTATATTGTTTCCCGCGACCAAATAACGTAGTTATAATGCGTAATGCCCTGGTTTTGTATATTGTAAACCGTCTGCAGACGATCTGCTTTGAACATCAGACAGAAGACTGTCGAGCACGTGATTCAGTATCATGATCAAAACTAGAGACATGTCTAGATGTTATGACTAAGTTCTAGTAATAATCCATGTAAAAATCTATAACGTCTCTCGTCGAAAATCTTCTGCCCAATTTTAAACCCTTAGTCGCACCGTCATTCCGAAATTCAACCGGTCATTTGATAGGTATACTATTTGGGAAGCCAAACCCATCAAAAAAGTCCTAAGTGAGAATCTTTTGTGAAAAATGTATGATCTCCTATAAAAATAATTCACACTTCATTATTCTATGACGACCGGACGAAAGGAATGAACAATTTTAAAATATATATTTCCCCTCTATTGTCATCAAACACTGGCCTGAACTATCACTAAATAGATATTTAGTACTATATAATACCAAGAATGTTATTGCATGTATACTTAACTCTATTAATTTTATATTGCTTTTCGACTGAGTGATCCCGACTGTTTTACAAAAGTGTAGTAATGATGTTCAACTTTTGTGAAACATTCGTCGCCACTCCGTATACCTAGGTTGGAAGAGAAGCTATTAGTAGAGGATACACGCAAGGCTCTGTTGGGGAACAGTGTAATGTAGGGTGCGGCGCGCATCGTGGTGGCGGCGAGAGTTGCGTGGCTATCACAGAGGCAGTCAGTGCGATTCTTCGGCGGCGGCGACGTGGCTGGCCACTAGGTTCAGCGGCGCCTCGTCGTACTCAGGAGCGTTGATACCCACCTGCGATAGTAAGTGCTGACTTATAAGTAAGGCAATCCTCATCTTCCTTCGGCTGTTCGTGATCTGTTCTCATATTTTTATTCGTGTGTTTGCAGTTCGCCTTTGAACATTGATTTTTTCGTATACATAACGTTCAAATAAAAAATAAATATAAGATAGGCGGGCCCTTCAGAGATTTGAAGGATGCCAACAGAAATTATAATAGATTTTTTATATTTTTTCACACACTATGTAGATATTTTAATAACTAGCTTTTGCCCGCGATTTCGTACGCGCATATCCCGTTTTTTCCGATTCCTGTAAGAATTTCCCGTCCCCGTATCCCGTACCTTATGGCCTTCCTCATGAATGTGGCTATCACATACAAAAATAATTTTCCAAATTCGACTGGTATTTTCAGAGATTAGCGCGTTCAAACAAACAAACTCGTCAGCTTTGTTATATTAAGTATAGATATGCTTGTGGCTAAAAGCCGAGTTCAGTCGAGATGGCTGACCATCCATTACTTACCGAGACTCTTCCGTGCCTCGAAAAAGCACGTTAAGCCGCCAGAAACTAAGACAATAATCTTGCCAAGGGCAACTGGATTCCAGGGGTCAGATTTGCAGAGCTCTATGGAAATACTCGTATTCAGTGCGACGCCGCAACACAGTGTTGTGGCCTCGCCCTAAGGGCAGTTTTAGGTATTTATTTCCGGCTTTGAAATTAAGAATGTTAATAAATTTAGCTATGTCAATGACCGCCTCACAAATTTATTTGGCGCCTGCCATAGTTGCCGGAAGACGCAGCGTGAAAGGCCTCCCAAAAGGGGGACCGATGACCTGATGAGGGCCGCGGGAATGCGCTTAGTGGGAGATGCACAGGACCGCTCGCTGTGGCGACACTTGGGAGAGACCTATGTCTACCAGTGAACGTCTTTCGGTTGAGATAATGATGATGATGATAGTTGAAAAACAAGCTTTTATAGAAAAATTCAACTAAAAAACAGAAAATAAAATTTAATAAATTTGATTAAGAATAATGTAAAAAAAAGAAATGAATGTACATTATTGTTAAAAAACGTGGGGTGCATTTAAAGTGAAGATATTATCAAAGTGATGATTCTTCTACTCATTATCTGTCAATAAAATGTTTATAACTATTGACACTATGCACCCCACGCAATCAAATTTATAAAATTTTATTTTGTTTTTTAGTTGGATTTTTCTATAAAAGCTTGTTTTTTTTAAACTATTTTTTCTTTTTTGTCAAAGGTTATTTAAATAGAATATGTGTGTTTTTGTGAACAATAAAAAAGTGTGTATTTATGGATAATGTTTTGCTTTGTTAGAATATTTTTTAATTTTAATTAATTAATCCTGGCGAATCTAATTAGGATAATCGGATATTTTAATTGAATTCTTGCATTGTCATCGAACCTTGACAGGTGTGCAAAGTTTGAACTAAATCTGATCGTTCAAAGTAGGGCAAAATCGAGCTCAAAAGCGTGTTAAAAAGAGATCAAAACTGTAACCTCAGTACTGAAAAATCACGCTCAAAACAAGAAAATATTTATAATGATGTTCAGAGGATAACCGTGGTATCCTTTTGCTTCAAAAAAGGTGGTATATGTGCGTGGTACCTGGTCGCGGATGGGGCGCACGGTGCGCGTGTTGTGCGCGTGCAGCGCGGCCAGCAGGTGCGGCTGCAGCTGGCGCCGCAGCGCCGCCAGCACGGCCTCCTCCGCGCCCTCCCCGCCGCTGCCCGCGCCGTCGCCCGGCGAGCAGGCACCGCCCCCAGCGCCGCCGCCGCCTCCACCGCCCCCGCCTGCGCTTCGCCGAGATTCTACAACAATAGATGCTTTGCTACTGAAAACTGAACGCAGGGCCTGACGAGACAGACAACCAAGGTCAATTCTCGTGCTCAAATTGAATTCGCAATATCGTCACAGCGATACTCAGTGTCAAAATGTAGGGAAATTAAATGTGTTTGTGACAGTCTGCGACTGCGATGTGAATGCCAAAGCTCAGCTCAGCGAAAACAATTCTAAACAAAAGTCCAAAATGTTGACATGCGTTACAAAATATTTGTCAAGTGGTTTTGGAAAGAAAACAATTGGTTGGCAGTCTTCAAATGTCACTTTGTTTAAGGCCCTCAGTAAAGCCCACCAAACCACTAATTGTGGGAATAATGTCAATTTAGTTGTGGAGTAAACCACTAAAAAAGTGGAAATTAAAAAACTTTTTAGTTGTTTTTCCGTTGTTGACACCGACTTCAGAAATAAAAGTTATTTTATACTTTGCAGTCGTTTTATGTGGAAGTCGGTTGTATTTTTCAAGTTTTTTATTTTACATTTTACAACTAAATTGACATTATTCCCATAATTAGTGGTTGCGCTTTTTGCCGTTAAGGAGTAACTTTGTGTGCCTTCGTCTATCAGTCCAAGTCCAGACCAGCTCATAGTTAAATATTTACTTTGCTTTGGGATTGACATAAACCTAACAATTTTTTTATTGATTTTAAGTTGAGGAGGTCACTGGTTTATCTTTTCACCGTACAGTGCAAATGCAATATAGCTATAACTAAACCCAATGCAAAAAGAATCATCAAGATCGGTTAATAAACAGTAAAGTTAAGCCAAAATAGAAACCCCAAAAACATGTTAATTCAGGTTGACTTGTTTACCGCGTACGATGTGCGTACGCGTGATTTCATGTAGTGAACTGATGTAATTAATAAACAGACATGCGATTTCAGCAATCCCGGGACATTTGCTATCATTTATTGAAGAGTTCCGTTGCCTACCTCCGAAATCCTTCATCAGATCTTCACCAAATTGAAATGAGACCAGTTTGGAAAAATACTCTTCCATACAAAAAAATAATCATCCAAATCAGTTGACAATTGGCGAAAATATCGCTGAACAAACATTTTTCCTGGGATCCCAGCATCAGATCCTGACTTTTACCTTACGTCATTAGCTCAGCAAGATGAAATGTTGATTACCAGGCACAATTATCTGAATTGCGTTAGAAATTATCTGAAAAACATTGCATGTGCCTTTAAAATTTGAGGGTTGCCTTCGATTCCCCTAGGATCCCATCATGAGATTCTGACTTCTGGTGTATAGGCTTTCTCATAAAAAAAGATTCATCAAAACAATTCATTTTATACGTTTTCTTTTTGATGATTTGATATTCGGCCGAATGATTCACAATATTCGGCCGAATACCGAATAGTAAAAAAACTAGCCGAATAGGCCGAACACCGAATAATTGCCGAATATTCGTGGTATCACTAGAAATTATTCTACCTACAAGGCATTCTGAAATCAACTTAATTTCAGCTCATATAAAGTTGACATTTGGTTATTAATTGGAAAAAAAGATTTGAATAGTTAAGTTACTGCTTTTAGTGTGTTTTCCATCATGTCTAGGTCTGCGACGGCGCGTGTGTATAGTGTCCCGCCGCATGGCCGTGGGTCGCGGCACGCCGTGCAGCTTGAAGTACAGTCCGCAGGCGTTGCACACCATCTCCCCGCGGGCGTCGCGCCGCCATATTGTGGTGGTGTGCGTGCCGCAGTTGCTGCAGGATAGTTCCACGCGCGGCGCCGAGCGGGCGGAGCCTGTGCCGCCCGGCGTTGATGATGCTTCGGGTGGTTCCTGCTGCATACACGGATAATAGGATGTAAGGATGAGTAATTGAGCTTCATTAAATATGATTTGCCAAGTTGGCTACATATTGTTGTCAATGTGATGAGCTTTTTCCTAAGCTCCTAATCCTATGCTCTTTACCCTCTACCAGGGTTGTGGAATTGTTCGAAAGAGTTACCGCGGCCCTGGAACGCAAAGGGCATTTGGAGGAACACGGGTGGGTTTTAGTCAATAAGAGTTAAATACTCCCTTGCGCTCTGCCCAAATCGGGAGGAGTCATTTGATGATTTCTGAAGACTTCCCAAAAAAAAAAAATCGTTTACACCACAGGAACAGTGGATTTCCTAGTATAAAAAGTAGCTTAGCTTTAGCTTAGCATTATCGCCGAGTGCCACTCGGCGATACTGTAGCTTTCTATCAGAGAAAGATGACCGTAATCAGATCCAGAGCTTCCAGATAATATGATCTCCTATTACTACATAAAACATTGTGTTCTTATTCTCTCATAATACATTACAAACTTTAGATAAGGCCCAAGCCTCAGGTTGAACGGATGTGCAAAGCACATCTCCGACTCATTACGTCTCACTCGAACTGGTCGTTCTTACAGTCTAGTCCAATTCGATATATTCAATACGATAGGGATATCGTGTTACCCATTTACTCGGTTGTGGAGCTCAGACAGGAATAATTCCATGAAAAATATTGGTATTCCGCTGCTTTCAGTCTAATGTAAAGACCTATATTTGAAAAAAAAAAAAAAAAACGCTAGGGTGATTGAATTAATGTCAGATACGACCTTATTTCGATTTACTTTATGGAGTAAATCTAAATAAGGTCGAGCGATGAGGACGTAAACCAAGTATTTAGGTATGACATTTCTCCTTCTTACCACAATTGGCGAGAGTTCGAGACCTAAGATGATATCCGTAATAGAAAATTTGGCCAAGCCATTGTGACACAGTAGCTCTTTTACTATGTGTTTGCTGCTGTGTTGTAGCAGATACTTATGACAACTTACATTCTCGGACGCAGTTTGGGGCCATTGCGTGTTGGTGGCGGGCGGGTCGACAGCCATGAGGGGCTGTGCTCGTGCAGGGAAGCTTTGTTTTCTTCGCGCCGTGCCCGCCACGCTCGAACCGCGGCCCGAACTGTGCCATTCACCATTCTGCGGACAATAATACATTAATCAAACATCAGTTCTTTACCTATAAAGGTGTCGTTTATTTTTCGTCTTCTCCACTTGAAACGTGTCTTTTTTTTGCTCGATCTTAATAATGGTAACAGGTAGATACTTGAAATGCTCACCGAGTTTGTATTGCTATTTTTTTTGCGTACTGGAGACGTGTTTTTGCTCGATTTTAACGGCATTATAGTAGATTATAATTATTATTATAATAATGACAAAGGTACGAAACGCAGTATGCGCGAGTCTGACTCGCATTTGGCCGGTTTTTTTTATAATATTGTCTTCTTATGCCATTTTTGACAGAAATTGTTGACTTCAAGGTTTTTAAAATAGCTTTTATCACAATTATATTTGTTATTAGATAATCCTGATTCCTATTCCGTCATCCGCGTATACGAGAGTGAAAAACAATTTCTTATTTGCTACGCGTTAAAATGGTAAATTCGTCACAAAGACAAAACAATACATCATGCAATAGCTACATTGTTCTAGCTAAACACATGATAGATAAGTGCATTTCTCACAACCGAACTTATCTTCTTTTTAAAGAACTAGCATCGATAGTACATAGGTATGTGAGCTGAGATAACAATAAGCACATAATATCTTTGACGAGACAAGGAAAATGTATTGAAAACGAATATTAACATAACATTAAACTGGACAATAAAGAAGTTAGTTCATGCTGTCATGTGGTACTACTGATTTTAAGTCACATTAGCGTAGAATATTCTCAGTTTGTTCGTGAAGTTCAACACATAAGTTGCATTTTAATAAATATTAAAGTAGTGTAGTACTTCTAAACGGTGTGAATAGGCGGTCTAAGAAAAGTTTTGAATTCATACAGTTCATTTGTAAAAAAGGTTTAATGTTATTTCTGGAGAAAAGTCCGATTCGTAGTTGGATAGGACTACTCTGGATTAAAAACTGTCATCAAATCTCTATGGTGTCAAACAAACGTAGTCTTTAACCCCAAACTGATTGGTTTTGATTTCAAATAAAATGCCTAGTCTATAATCTTGAAAGGACGAGACAATAACAGGAAGATACAGTATTTACCGTGTTTACCATCTGATACACGTTTTGGGATTCTGTTATTAATCCTACGTCACATTTCAAGCTCTATTTATTGAATTTAATATTGAGAAACTTGTCATACAGGAATTGAGTATTGGCATTTAAACAATGCCTAAAAAAACCGTAAAACTAGACTGTTTGCAATGATAAGATCGACACAGATGTGTCTCAGAATCAGTTATTATTATTGTAATAATTAAACCACATTTGTGGTCTTGACATACAGCATTAAACTGCTGGAATTTGTGCAGTAGCTTGTTGGAAATCTGCCCAGCCACAAGAGGATAGCATGAAGGTTAGTGATATTAATATTGTTTCATATAGTTTACTTCATTGTAACATTTAGTGTTTAAGTTTTAAATCATTTTTCTAGGCAAACGTTACCATTTCATAGACATTTGAAATTACCACAAATGAAACATTAGATCTGATATGGCGATTTGCGCCAGACTCGATTATTTCGAATTATGCACGAACATAATCGATGACACTTTAAAAATCAAAATCATTTATTTCAATTAGACCATTTACAGGCACTTTTGAATTGTCGAAGTCTGTCAGTCAATTAGATGAAGCTAGTTTTGCGCGCTAGTGACAAGAGCAGCAAGAATGCTCCTCAGCACAATACACTACCCACCCTAGCTCCAGCGAGGCAGCTGCAAGGTACCTAATGATCTAAAGTTCCTTAAGATTTAACGTTTAAGCCTCAGAGTTCATTATATATTCACATAATTTGGGCTCAATTATCTATACTAATATAATAAAGCTGAAGAGTTTGTTTGTTTGTTTGAACGCGCTAATCTCTGGAACTACCAGTTGGATTTGAAAAAATTAATTCATCGCATACAACCCTAATCTCTTCAAAATTTGAGTGAACAGGCTTCTTCTGGGTAAGCTCGCTCCATCGTCGACTTTGTCTCTGTCATCTATGACCTAGACTAGAGTCAAGAGCAAAACAATCTCAAATAAAAAAATGTTTGTATATGATAGCCGCGAGGAAGGCTATACGGGTATGGAATTTCCTACGGGAATGGGATATGCGCGTACAAATTCGAAGGCAAAAGCTATTTTATGATATGAGTATGACACACTGGATGACTAGAAATTTAAGGTTACTTTTTCTATGCCAAGGACGGTCTTATATAACATTTACCTACATTCGCATCACCTATTTAAAATAACAATAGTATATTGACAACAATATACTATTGTTATTTTTACTATAAAAACTACTATAAATACACAAGTATTGATTGCTTCTATGTTTTGATAGCCCATTATTTGATTGACTCATTAATAATATTTTATTACCGCATCACATCGTAGTTGGTAGAAGGTAATCTTTTATCACAAACAAATATTTTCATTGTTCAAACATCGTGGTTAACAAACGTTTTTGTTATCAGTGTGTCAAGAGTAATTAACTAATACAGATGTAATCATTTGAATTTCGAATCTGTGTCGTGTTCTTTGTAGTATAGGTACAGCTGCATTATGCAGATGTCATTTGCTTTGAAGGAGAACCCGATTTTTTTTTATGTATGTTCCTCTAAGAACGGCGCAATATTGACATGTATCACACGTATTCGTATAGTCTTCATAGCTAGCCTTAAATCAGTACGGTGTAGGTAGTGGTAGTGACGGGCGGGCGTTTTGGGGGACTGTCTTTATGTAGTACTTTGACGTTTAAAAAGTGCTGGCACTCAGCCTAATTTGAATAAATGACTTTTGATTTTGATTTTTTACGTTTTTAAGGAACTTCTCTACCAATAAGCAACAATATTATACTAGTTACCGTAAGAACACTAATAAAGTAAGTATTACAAACTTTGCCTAAATATCTTGTCGGATCGACAATAGTCGGGTCCGTATCGATAGTGAAAAACGTCAAATGAGATGCATGACAAATGAAAACAACAGTCGTCCTGTCTAAAACTAGAAATTAGTCATAGAGTGGACGCCGGAGCGGATCATATGGTTGTAGATCACATGCGCATGACCTGATAGCTCCTTCAAGCGGACCTCGGCAATAGGCCAACAAAGCGCTAGGGCTGTTAAGACAACGCAAATATTGGAGGGACTTTACATGCATTTTTTGTGCTATTGGGTTTTCATTGTTTTTGTTTGTTGTTATTTTTAGGGTTCTGTACTTCTAAAGGAAAAAACCACCCCCCGCCCCCGGTTTCTGTCTGCAGGGTTTAAAGGAACCAAACATGAATGGTATGACGGGAGCTTACTCTAGCTTCCTGCACCACATTCGAACCTAACCTATCCGTGTCGGGGTGCCCTAAGTTCCCTAAAACCTAACCTAAAGTAACCTTATCCACATCATGAAATGGCTTATTTTCTTCAGCTGGCGCATTATTATTAGCTTTTTTTATCGGAATTATTGTCCGCCGCCATATACGACATCAGCACTTCTAACGATAAAAATAAATTAACTATTGTACTATGTGATCACTAATGTTTGACCATATCATGAAGTAGCCGTGTAACAAACGCTGAGTTATTCATTGAAGTGGCCAGACCACATCATCATGTGGGCAGCGCTGAAATGGTCGGCCACATCATGAAGTGATCAATTGCAAAATTGCAAACGCCGTTAGATTGTATAATATTGCGTGAATATTGGAAATAATTGAGTTGGGATGGGATTTATGGTATACAAAACAATTTTTTCATAATATATCGAGAAATTATAATCTGTATCTATTACAATCTCACGGAGTCTACAATTTTCCGGTGACATAACCACTACATATATAAAACTCTTCCGTCACTATGATAGACTGACAGACAACGCAAAACCAAAACTACTGGTCGTTGATAGCTAAATTTGGCGTGTAGGTTCCTTGGAGAGTGTAGGGAGCACTAAGAGAGGATTTTCCAAAATTCCTGCGGGAATGGGATAAAACGGGATATGCGCGTAATAAGTCGCGGGCAAAAGCTAGTTAAGTATATGAAGTTGAGTATTTGTTAAACTTTAGCCTGAAAATCTGTCAAATATTGGCACTAAACCGGCCCATAGGATTACTCATGTTAATTAATTTATCTGATACACCTAACTAAAGTATCATGCGTGCTCAAGAAACGAATTAAACAACATACTAGTACGCGTCTAACATTTCTAACCACGTCACAAATTCGAAGACAGCACTGATACAAAATGGATATTGTTTCATTACGTTCCGTGCATGACTGGTGATAATAAAATTACACTCAAATGCGGAACACGTATGCGGCATATTTCCTTATTCGTTAAGCACAATAGAGTTTTATAGTAAGTCTTCTGCCATCAAATGTTGAAAGCAAAAGGTAGTAAGTAGTCAGCGAATACATAACAAACTGTTCTATAAATTGACTCTCTTACAATGTCTTAGTAATATCTTACTTATACCAACCATATATTAGTTATTATATCAAAATACTAGCTGTTGCCCGCGACTTCGTATGCGCGTCCCGTTTTTTCCCTTTCCTGTGGGAATTTCCCGTTCCCGTATAGCCCATAGCATTCCTCGTGAATGTGGCTATCATACATAAATAAATTTTCAAAATCCGACTGGTAGTTCCATAGATTAATGCGTTCAAACAAACAAAATCTTCAGATTTATTATATGTATTAGTGTAGATTACTTTCCATGAGGTGAGTACAGTGAAGACAAACCCTAGGATTTGGCATTAGGCCCTTGCTTACCAGGATAGCAGAATTGATTGAAAGAATTACCGCGGCCCTGGATCGCAAAGGGCATCTGAAGGAACACGGATGAGTTTTAGTCAGTAAGAGTTTGATACTCGCTCCCGCTCCACCCAAAGCGGGATGTCACTAAGGGGCAGCGAACTAAATTGGCACAGAAAGCCATCGCCATTCTGATTTTTCCTTCAATGTTGCGATGAACATTGAAATTCGTATCAAAACATTTTTCAGTTTATACTTTCTCCGTCTTCTTCTAATCGAGCTGTGATGCCTTCGACAAAATATTTAAGGGTCAGTCGTCAGGGGCCACATCTAATCTAAACTAATTTGTATTATAAATGCGAAAGTTTGGATGGATGGATGGATGTTTCTTACTCAATCACGCCAGAACGGCTGAACGGATCTTGGTGAAGCTCTATATAGGATACTTTTTATCCCGGGAGTATGTTCCCTTGGGGTAATTTTTGACATTCACACGAACGGAGCCGCAGGCAACAGCTAGTTAAGGTATTGAGTTAAAATATTTATTATTATATTACAAACGAATGTTTATCTGCTCATCGTTTTTTATGAGTGTTTACGAGTAACGCCCATCACCGTTTATCTAAATAAGTCTCCTTTTATATGAAATGAGCAGGATAATTTTTATCTTTCTACGGCTTATTTTTACTTTCATATCACTGATTCGTAGAAATGAGTAATATAAATAAGTGGCTATCTACCGGGCTGGTTGGTCGTTCCGTTATCTACCTAAGAGGTGTGAGTAGTTGAGTACTTCCACAATGAAATTCGAAAGGAGTCGTGTTCGTGTTTATAATTTCCTGCCTTAGTCACTTTATTGCACGTAGGTAGGAGGTTTACCAGAAAACCCAGTGCATATGGACAATGGCTCTTTTGGATTTTTGAGATAATAAAAAAGACATTGAGTTAGGCGCGCCTTTGAACTAAGGGTCAAAACAGACGGCCTGCATATGAACTAGAAGGCAGCGGCAGTTTGGATGCAGTTGACATAACTGATGAATTGTTGACATGTTGCACGGCAACTACGTACATGCGGACTGTGATGTTTGTTTAGGCTCTAAATAAAAAAAAACCCTTTCCCCGTTTAATATCACCGTGAATGGCCAAGGCAACAATTTCATACCAGTCAAAATATCCGTTGCCGGGGCTGATAACCTGGCTTTCTTAATAAACTTGACATAAGTTTGGGCAAGGTCGCATTTAATATTTTTTGCACACCACCACATCGTTTACTCATAGACCCGCATGTCGTGACAATTCCCGACTGGCCCGAATATATCTTATTTATATAAAAGTGAAACTGACTGACATATTAACGCTCAGCCGAAACTACTGGGAACAGGAATATGAAATTTTGCAAAAGGCTTCGTTTTATTATGGAAATGAGCACTAAGAAGGGATTTTTGGAAATTCAACCTTGAAAAGGGGGAAAATCGTTTGTACTAAATGTACGCAGACGAAGTCGCGGGAGAAGTGCATAAGTAGCTGCGTGGTTTGTGGCTAGCCTAGCAACTGTAGGTACTGACCGGTGACACAGCTCCGTTGGTCGGTTGCTGTATGGTGCTAGATACGATATTGTCAATCTATACTAATATTATAAAGAGGAAAGATTTGTATTTTTGTATGTAACGAATAAACTTAAAAACTACGGGACCGATTTGTAAAATTCTTTCAGCAATGGACAGCTACATTATCAGCGAGTAATGTAAGCTATTTTATCCCCGTATTCCTACGGGAACGGGAACCGGGTGAAAGCGCGCGACGTTCGCTAGTACTTTATAAACCAAACGTGAAGGTGAGTGTTACCGTTTACTTATAAAGACTGACAGCCCGTGAGCATTTCAGGAAATAAAGGCGTTTCGGTCACTGCCTGATCCGTACTTATTAGCTAGCCTAGCAACTGTAGGTACTGACCGGTGACACAGCTCCGTTGTTCGGTTGCTGCATGGTGCTGGAGAGCGGCGATGACGGCGTCCTCAGCGGTGACACTGTCATGCCGAGCTGCTTGCTGTTGATCAGACGTCGTAGTAACTGTGTTGCTTCGCCGCTGCGACCTGGGCAAATTGAATAAGAAATTGTTGATACATGATCTGTGAAAATTAAGGGCTAGCATTGTCATTTAAGGGTCAGCGCACAACGAGACGCGACAGGATGCTGTACGCAGTTTTTACGATACAGAACTTTATTTCTTACACTTAAAGATACATATTTCAGTGAGTGAATACACACAGTTTGCAGCGTGCACGGACCAGCCGCTAAACCCGTGTTGATTTCACGATGCGAAACATGCTTCAAAGGTTCAATCTTTTCAAGCATCGTCACGTTGCGTCTGGGTGTAAGCTGACCCTAAACGATCTAAATTAAGTAAACAGTGTGCGACGATTGGATGGACGGATTGTGTTAGGAGTGATATGAATGAAAGGGGAGTTAGTGATAGCGTGACGGTTGACAGGACAGAATGGAAGAAAAAAACGTGTTGCGCCGACCCCAAGTAACATGGGATAAGGGCAGGAAGATGAGTACGTGACGATTAATTTAGTGAATTTGCGACGTTGTTTCAACCACAAGGTATCAGCGCCGATATGACGCTGGATTATAGGTTGTCTAGAATGCAGCGAAAGTGTAATCCTTAAAAGATAACAATATTTAAATATTGTAGTGAATTATAAATACAAAGATAGTAGCGTTTCTTCTTTATCTATATGCAGATGGCATGTATTTTAACTGAGATTCAAAACATTATTAGTAGAGTAAACATTTTGAGGCAGGAATGATATTATGGTTTTATTTATTGAGTTTTCCTTCTTTCAGAACCGGTACTTTTTCGGTAAAGCGACAAAGTTTAGAGATCCACACAAAGTAGATACTTAAATGAGATGCGAGCACTTATATTTGCTGTCAATCCATAGATATAATAGTTTGATGAAATCATGTAATTGAATTAGGTACAAGTAATTGTTAAAGAATAGACACGTGCGATATTGAACCCTTTTCCTGTGATTTTAGAGTTCAATTTTGCAATCATTGAATCAGCTGTACGGTTTATTCTCTTGCTTGATTCTTAATTTATTCTGCATAATATTGTTATGTGAATAGTAAAGTAAAAGAAACAAAGTTCAATGTCAGATACCAAAGTGAAAAGCATTGTTGACCATTTTTCATTACACTTGTAAAATCGATACGATTCATATACATACATGGGTACAGGGCGAGATTTCGAAATGAAATTTTTCGGTACAAAAATCTCTTTGAGGAATAAAGAAAAGATGTCGAAAGAGACGCAAGTTTGACATAATTTACGGAGTAGGTTTACACAAAATTAATTTAAATATTTTGAGGAATGTGTCTGGTCTAGTCAAGGTTTTATAGCACGGCCTTTTTTGCAATAAACCATAACCACCTATATAATTACACTAGCTACCTCCCGCGTTAATGTCGAAAATTATCCCAAGGGAACTTACTCCCGGGATAAAAAATTTCATCTAAATCGGTCCAGCCGTTTGCGCGTGAAGAAGTAACAAACATACACACACACACACTCAAAAACTTTCGCCTTTATAATATTAGTGTGATTGAGCGATAGTTGCTAGTAAGATGTTACTAATCTAGTAATTAATGGTATGACCTACTCTTCTACTAAATCAAAGCATATTTTTTTGGTTCAATTTTCCATCGCCACTTACCACGTAGATAATACAAGCTCGCTATCGCAAATCCTGCAGCCTGTCAATCATCGCTATCTTTATTTACATACACTTGAAGTATACATGTCGCAGCCAACTAGCTAAATCAGCCGTTTCATTAAAAGCCTAGCCTTATCAATGAACTGCACCGACGTAAATGACATGGCCAAGTCATTAAACGGTATTGAATCAAAGATGTCACTTAGGTTGCTGAAATATCGGCGCAGTTAAATGAAAAGCTAGGCAACTGATTTAACGGCTGATAAAGTTATTTGGCTGCGACAAATACATATATGTGTGCTCACCGTTTTGCCTGTGTAGAGCCTGCCACAGCGACTCTTTGTCTTGTTCGTGTTCCATAGGCGGCTGCGGCGAACACTGAGTCGATCGAGCTGACTGGGTCTCTTCAGGGTCGTCCTGTAATGTAAACAACGCTTGTTACGCATGACTATTAGTCCCCAATGGATGGGTGAGAACTCTGCCAGAATATCTGATTTAAACAAAGGTTCTACATGCACATTTTGCCAACAGTCCCATGGCTTAGGGCCACTGACTGTGCACAAACCCAGACTACGAGCTACTATTTTAAAATTCCTGATGGAAAACGTCAACAAAATTTTGCCTAACCTGGGAATCGAACCTAGTAATCGCACACGGTCAGCAGTCACGCTTGCGACCACAACGCCATTAAAATTCGGTGATTTCAGATTTACATCTAATTGTATCTAACCCAGGGACTGAACCCATAAAACAACAAACAGGTTGATGATATCAGCACAATGTTTGGAGGTCAGACAGGTTGCAAAAATATCACTCAATGTCACTGGATGCAATGACGTCATCCCAACCTTGTTCGTTATCTCTAGTTTTCTATTGTGGACGGCAGAATACCTAGTTGACCTTCCTCTGTTAAACATGCTACTGAAATTAATCCTCATTAAATTCTTTAAGGGCCTCACCTGCGACATCTGAGATATATCCATCTGTAGCCTGTCCGGGTCTGACCCACTACTGCTCCTACTACAATCTTCATACACCGATGAATTTTCCTTCGACGTTTTCATTTTGGCTCGCCCGAAAACGTGTTGCTTGTACTCATCAACAAAGTTCGTCCTGTGTGTGAGTGCGCCGTGGAAGTAAGTGTTCGTGTGCTCCTGCTGCTCGGTCTGCTCGTGGGGCTCGTTCTTGACTTGGCTGTACAGAGAGAGGTCCATCTCCTTGTTGTCATGGTC
>NDFZ01004974.1:85199-114373 GCA_002192655.3 Mamestra configurata | reverse complement strand
GCGTTCTGCGGCTGGTAGGCGTACTGCTCGTCGGCGTACTCGTGCGGGTAGCTATCGCCCGCACTCGGCGCGTGCGTCCTGTCGATGACGCCCGTGTAGTTAGGTGGATACTTCTGAGATTCTTCGTTTTCCCGCTGCGCGACCGCCACAGCCTTGCTTATAATATCGATGACGGTATTGCAGTGCATCACCTCTCTCGCTCTGTCCGAGGGCGGTAAACTCTGCACACTGTTGAACATTATATGAGGCTCGTCTTCCTGTTTAACCGCATATTTACTTGGGTCGTAATTTTTTATCTGTAGTAGTGTGACCGCCGCCTGCCGACTCTCCAAGTTCTTCATCTCCTCAGTCGAGTCCGGAGAGCCGATCTCGGCATATTTGTTTTTCAAATCGTGCTCGTATTCGCTATCGCTCAGTGGTTTGATAATTTCTTCCAATTTTGCCGCCGTTATATTCAAGATTTCCTAAAAAGAAAAGACAATGTTTGATCATCAAGCGGCGCTTCATACTTATTAGTAGGACGATAGCACAAACAAACATCGACCAATGAGACGCTCGCTCATTTCATGTCACTCGTGATATCAGGCGGCTCCTCACTGATAAGATAAAACGTATTGTGATCCGAAGGTGTTCTCCAGTACCCTTTCTAATTTTGATGAAAATGTATTTCCCAACGACATGCAAAGTGAGTGACCGCAGTGACCGAGATAGAAAACAGAGACGATCGTTGTTTGTGTACCTAAAAGATTATATAAGTAATGGTGTTTCTTTGTTGTAGGTGTTAATGATATTATGCGTCCTAGTTTCGTCGAGCCGCGCACAAGAGGCCGACGCGGAAAACGTTCCATGTGATATTCCCTTACAAGATTCTTCCAATCTTACATTAAACTGTTCCCGCCGAAACATTGATGAGATTCCCGAAAAATGGCCGGAGAGGATAAACAGCGTAGACAAAGGTAACATCACCGACACGGAGGGAGAGTATAGGGAGCATTTCATCATACAAAGAAAACATATGACGAAACAAAACAAATAGCTGCAATTCTATCAAGTTTTATATTGAACGTTACCTAAAAATAACTATCGGTTGATGATCGTCTGATCAAGTTTTAGTGTGATAATAAATAATTCATAATAAATTCGGAGAGTCGTGCATGCGTTACGTACGTACGTTTATGGATGCAGTGAAGTTTACCGTGGGTGGAATGGATTAGGTTTTATGATAATACTTAGTTTTATGAATATTGATGAAGTGTTAACAGGACTATAAACCGTTATTAACGTGATATATGCAAAGTATTTCTACTAGATTTTGGAGTAGCTTTTGTTTGTAGTAGCGGAGAGTTGAAAAGGGGTGGTGTAATGGTATTTTTGAACATTCCAGATGGGAACGTGTTGATAACGTTTTTCAACAATACCATTTCGAACGTGTCCCAACTGCCCATGGTGCCGGGCAAGGTGGCGATCAGCTTCAAGTCAAACGAGATCGTCGAAATTCAAGATGATGCTTTCTGTAACATCGAGGGACTGGTGTACTTGGATCTGAGCAACAATTACATTTCAGGTATGTTTGTATGATAGCGTTAGCGATATCATTTGACTTTACACAGGTAGTGAGGGTGAGGGACAGGTAGACACACAATAAAGCCAGATGGCAGATAAGTGTCCTGTTTGGTCAACAAACAAGTTGAGGGACCGCACTTGTTTGTTGACGAACAGGTCACAGAATAATTTTCCAATTAACATATTTCTAACATCAATCCTGCTAAAATAATCACACTAATATTATTAAAGGCGAAAGTTTGTGAGTGTGTGTATGTTTGTTACTTCTTCACGCGCAAACGGCTGGACCGATATAGATGAAATTTGGTATAGATATTGTTTGAGTCCCGGGAAAGGATATAGAATATTAGCTAAAAGTTTTGATCCCGGGATAATTTTCGTCAATCACGCGGGCGGAGCCGCGGGCGGCAACTAGTTAATTACTAATTCTGCTCAATGTTATTTATGGCGAAGATTTCACTATAAGCTTATCTAGCCGATAGATCCTAACTAATTTGCATGGAAGGTACCTGTAGTGAGTACCATACAAGTTAGAGACGACGATACTACAATAAATCAAAACACTGGCAATACTAGTTCATACGAATATGTTGGTATCACAGATTTGATGTCACTGACTGCAAGACTGCTTGGAATATTTCGTCAGAATAGTAGTCACCTTGGATAATTTTGAGTTTTTTTGACATTTTATGCTATTGGAAAGTTTATTTTTAATTTCGGTGACAGGATTTATAATAGTTTCAAAATATTTCTCTGAACCAGTATTGCCAGTAATAATAATAAATTGTATTCATTAAAGACAACTTTGGTCCACAAACGGTGGTGCTTAATACTATGTTAATGCATAACCTATTATGTTTTCATTTCTTATCGTGTCGATGTCTCCACATTTTATACAATTTATAATAACTGTCCATGAATATTGTCCAGTTGACCACCTCAAGCGTTAAGCTATCAACGCCAACGTATGGATGCGAGAGACGTAATACGTGATTATTGATCAGAAAAGACTTATCTGGGTCAGATATTTATGTTCACAAGAAAAGCAAACACAACTATCACAAAACAGACGTGATGTTCTACATACACTATTCAACTTAAATGCTTAGTTAAATGATTACCGCAATCAGTCAGGTGACATTACAATATGGATTGAAGACAAGGTACTCAGCATATTATTATCTTATATCTCCGCTTGCTTCACTTTCGCTCAAAACCTTGGCCAAATCTAATTGTACCTAAAAAGTACCAAATATGTATAATAAAATTTGTTTTGATAAGTACATAGTTATTTAAACTTTTATCGTGTTAGGTAATGTGCATGACTAATATCCACGAAAAATTCGAGAAGCGATTGGTTATATTTTTTTCGGAAATACCCTGAATTCCCGAACATCTTATTATACAAAAAGAAATAGACCAGACAGACAAACACTGAATAAAAATGATCTAAATCCCAAACAAATAATTCGAACAAATCCATAAACAACATTAGTAAAGTGTAGAAGTTTCCATTACGTCTATGATTTCAAACTTTCCATTCTAAAGGTGAATGAATTCTGCTAAATGTACCTTCAAACGTGGCGTGATATACATAATACATCTAGATTGGAAACCCATTCATGAATTTAATTTTTTACGTTTTTGATCTATTCGTATTTGAAATGGCTTGGCAAACTGTGGCATAATTATTCTAAAATACAATGAACAAATGGCATTTGTATGAAATCAGTTGGGACAATAATTTTGCTAATGTGGTAAACAATTTATTATCTTTCGCGTTCTACACAGATATGAGCGTTCACTCAACATCTTTCATAATATTAGTCACCGTCAGCGGTACATTTATTTATATGGTTTCGTCGAAGAACGCTACGTTGCAACACTTTGATTCACAAAAATGTCGTAAACACCATCTAACAATAGCCTTGACTAAGACCTGCATGGATACAGGAGTTTTGTTCACTTTATTTCTAAGTGCATATTAAGTTGTCAGTTTCGAATGATATACACAACTGGATAACAAGAGAATCAGTTTTTGCCAAACTTACATTCGGACAAGAGTAGAAATTTTAAAGTAAACTAAGAAGATGATAATCCCTCTATTGTTTCCAGCTTCTAATTACTTCAAATAGATAATATACTCCCTACAGGATCCTTATTGCTTTTACTCCATCGTTATAATGATGAGATGACTAACTCAGATTGGATCTTAATGGTATAAATGAAGCAATACCTACTAGATTACTAAGAGAATAAAGCAAATTCTCATCTATTGTTAAGGATCTGGTTTGTACATCCACACCTATTGCATTCAGATCCACAAGTAATTAACAACAAAGTCTAAACGGAACATACCTAGGTAACGTGCAAACATGGACGACAAAAAAATCATTAGCGATACAAGAACAACAGAACTAATTCTCGGGCAAGCGACAGTTCAATCAAAGGCGCGGTTCAATGATCCGTAATTATAGTTTTGTGAGACAATTTTCTAATTTAAGATTTCCTTGTATTGAACCGACAACTGGAATTTTAAATTAGGACACGCCTAGAGGACAACGCGAACCAGTTTCTGATAGTGCTACTATCAAACCATAGATGTATAGGAGATATACGTATGATAAAGCATTTTATCTCTTATCTCAACATTCATGTGTACAATAAGAAGTCGCAAATACTCTACGCAAAATACACCTATCTAATCAACATAAATACATAAACATGAAGAAAGTGTGTGTACGTACAGAGGTAATCTCAGCTGAAAATATTCTGTCGATTTAGTAGCTCGTTAGAAAGTAAACTCAAACAATTACGAGCGCATGATAAACTATTAATATCAAGAGTCCGATGTATCGCAATTAATGCTCATTAGTCAATAATAATTAATCAAACAAAGGCCACAGATTCCGACTCTCGAGATGAAAGTAATACGACATTCTACTAAGAACAAATATGCGGATTGCGCAAATTCTATGGTTATCATTATTATTTCCAGCTTAAAATGTCTTTCTAGACAATGATCAAGGGTTGCTCAGCAAAGTTTTCTCCATTACTCATTCTAATAGGTATAGAGATGAAGTATTTATCTAAACTAATAAATAGTGAATAAAATGCAACCACCGTTCTGGCACGGTGAAAACTATGAATCACTAGGAAAGTGGGCGGACGGAATAAGCCGTATGCAACTTCAGAATGAATACAAAGCAGGAAGTTATATTGACGCAAAAACTACAAGTGCATTGCGTTTAGACAATACTTCTCTAAAACATAAACAGAAATAAGCACTAGTTGTATTAATACAGTAAACATAAACTATGTTTCCAGGCGAAGTGTTGAGGAGCGAGATTTTCCAAGGGCGCTATATTGACGGAACATACGGCAACATTGCTTTGGAGACGCTGAACCTGGGCCACAATGATATCCACTCCTTGGACCGGTATCTGTTCAAGTACACGCCAAACTTGACAAGACTGTACCTCAACAACAACCCTATTGAGATCCTCGATCACGTGACTATACTTGCATTGGCTAGTGCTACTAATTTACAGGTAAGAGATATTGAGGTTTTATTTGTTTCCGCGCATTTTTCATTTTCGATTCAGGGATTCATGTAAGTCTCATTATAGGTTTCTCTATGACATTCCTGACATGACAGAGGGAAAGTTCATATCGTAATTTTTTTTATTTACAATTCCAAGGAAAACCAATGTTGCGCAAAGTGATGAATGCGCTGCTGTTCATCTAACTGACATAATTCTTTAATCGCCACTTACGAAACCCAAAAAATGGGGCGACCTACATTTATTTAGGGATCACTATCACTAACATTGATCGCTACGATTTACAAAACAAAGTTCACGAACGCATCTGCCTGTTTAGTGTCGAAAAAATGATTGTATGAACTTTGGCTTTGTACTTTTTTTTTAAATGTAACCCACACCTTCGGAACAATCATTAGAAGACAGAAAACTTAAACCAACTTTTGATAATTATTTAATGTGTCTGTTGATAAATTCGCAAGTTACCTGATAAAAAACGAGGTTATCAAACTCTGGCTTTTTATTGCTTCAATAAAATTCTGATTTACGATGGGACAAGTTCTTCAAGTATTGTGTCAACCTCAGCGAAGTCGTCATGAGAATATTAAAAAGTATATTACTAGAAGGGACTTTGCAAAGTCAAGAACAATGAGTACCTATTAGTCACTTTAAACAAGATACTCTCTCGCCATCATTAATTAAAATATATGAAAGATTAATGTCCGAGATTACATACAAGTCATACAACGATCATTTACAATTAAGATTACATTCCAATATTATGCCGAAGACACTAAATCCCGGATATCTTTAGCAACTTGAACTTCAAGAAGACCCTGAGAGGAGCATCTTCTATTGTTAGCTGAGGACTCCCGCTGCGTTATCCTTCGCCTATAAATACGTCTTTTATTTTCAATTGCAGGTGCTGGACTTAGCCAAGACTGACATCGACAGCATACCCCTAGATGCGTTCAAAGGATTGACGAAGTTACAGCAGATCGATTTATCGGACAACCGGTTCGTGACCGTGCCGGAAAGTCTGAGCCTCGTCGGACAGTCCCTGAAGTCTCTCACGTTCAACAACAATCCCATTGTGGAGCTCAACGATGACAGCTTCGTAGGTAAATAGTTTCATACACAATCACACATATTAACATTATTTTCGAATGATATTAGATTAGTACGTACAATGTATTTGGTTTTGTATTGTACCAAATAATTGGTGCGGAACCAATTTAAAGAATATGTTTAATCGTAGCGTTTCGTTTCGTTACGAAAGGTATAATTGTTTACCTGTGTGTAGAAATAGGAACTAGACAAATAATGTACATAGACATGGTGAAGATCACTGTTGAATCATAGACGGGTACCTACAATCTACCATACAGAATAAAGAACCTGTTGTTATCATCTCACGGGTAATACCAAAATCAAAGTAGATTTTTATGACGCTGTTTATCTTTACTACTGCCAAATCAATCGCCATGATTTCACTCCAATCTCGCACTCAAGTGCTTTTTAACACTAGTCTATTAATTTAGCGCAAATTGGACCGATGTTTGGCAACGATGTTAATCTGGAGCATATGATGAAGTTTCTAACTATCAAATTATCTATTTCAAGAAAAACTATTTACTCCATCAAGAGAAGCATGCATTTATTACTCCTACTCTATTAAAATTCCAATACTCTTGTGTATAAGTAAACAAAACGTAGCAAAAAAAAATGCTATAGATGTTATCTATATGTGAAATAGTGTTATACGTGTATACCCACTAGTAAAATACGGAAGTACGTAATAATAATAGAATCAGTTTTTTTGCAGGCTTAACGAACTTGATCCAATTGGAAGTCGGCAAAAACGATTATTTGGACGAAGTGAAACGCAGCACGTTTTCCCCACTCAAGAACTTGAGGATACTTCACCTTTGTCACAACCGAAATCTGAGATACATCAGCCATAATGCGTTCCGCGGATTGAAAGACAAATGGACCTTGAAGGAAGTGAGTAACTCACGCCTCGACCAACTTTAGATAGTAGCATC
Organism: Mamestra configurata; assembly: GCA_002192655.3. NCBI lineage: Eukaryota > Metazoa > Arthropoda > Insecta > Lepidoptera > Noctuidae > Mamestra > Mamestra configurata. The sequence continues at coordinate 107,223 of NDFZ01004974.1, read as the reverse complement.
AACGCGGAAAAACCCTTCTATAGTTTAGTGCGTAATGCGAATTCGGCGCGTTTAAACTATTATCGAAGCGGAAATTATTTATTCTGATACTTTTAACGAACACAATCTGGTTTTGAGTAGAGTCATATCTCTAAGTATTTTCTCACAATGATTAATGTTACTCAGGATGACGACACCCGTCTATTATTGTGACTGATATTCTATTATAAGCTCATGGTAACACGGTTTATCGGAAATAAATGTACTTATTATACGGATTTTGGTAAGCATATAATCATCAGATTATAGACTGTATGCAATCCAATTTGCCCCAGTTTTTGAGTGCTTACATGACAGTTGGGGATCGGGGTCAGCTTACTAATCATTTTAGTGTTGTTTTGATACACAATCAATCAGTACATTGCCACATTTATCCTAAAATTGGAGCGGAATTGATTGTCTCTATTGCAATCTCAATTACACTAATTAGATTGACTTCTTAGATGTAGATAAACAACATAAACATAAGTACTTATGTATGTACCTACTTGCCAAGAAGGCAGAAAGATAAGCTTTTATGGGAATTCCCAAAACATGAGTTGTTTTGTAACTTTGATAAGACTGACATATATACTTTTGTTTCGAGTATTTTCATGGTCTCTACATTGAAAATGCTTTATCAGTTACATTCATTCAAGTGGTTTTCCTACTTTAGTCAAGATTAAAATTTAAACCCTCCATAGAAATAATGTAACATTACTTAAATTCTGGGCAAATAGAAAAGAATACTCTTTATTATGTATACATATAAGTTACCATATAAGATATGGATTTCATTCAAACTAATCCCTCCTCATCATGAAAAGTACCTCCATGCTACATTTTTGCTTGATTGAAAACTTTTTTCTTTACTAAACAGGTATACCTTGATGACAACTACCTCAGTGAGCTATCAACTGACCTGATGCCATGGAACAAACTAGAGATCTTAGGAATGACCGGCAACAACTGGTTGTGCAACTGTGATCTGGCCAATATTGTAACTAAACAGGAAGCCGGCACTAAGTTCCAGATAGGAGAGGTTCCTTTGTAAGTATTCACACAAAAAGGCATAAGGGATTTGTTAAATGTTATAGATCCTTCCAAGAATATTTAGATAATCCTGCTCAAGTTAGAAGCCAGTATGTGCCATAATTGGATCATCCTCACTACCATTAATTTCAGTGGTCAATGGGGAAGTTTGAATTCAATCAGTAGATATATTTTATTGCTCTGATGGTTAGCTTGTTACTTGGTGATTTGTCAACTTATTAAAGTGATTACTTAGGTCATTTTATTTACCTGATTATTTGCCATTTTTTTACATTTTAATCCACATCAGTTTGGGTATTAACAAGTAGGTATAATTCAATAGTGCAATCATAGAACCAGCAGATTAATAATACTAGGTATTGATTTATAAGTATTGCCTCATAAAGTGATATCTAATAACCCTCATGACATAAACAAACTATTTTAAAGTTTTATTACATCAGGCACATTCTGACTTCTGAGTAATCCATCTGTATGTTTTAACATTATGTTTTTAATTGCAGCTGTGCAGCCCCCATGAGGCTCAGTGGAGCATACATAACAAACATCACACTATCCTACTGTCCATCCTTGGATAGTGCATCTGCCCCAAACAACTCTAGGGGCTTCACCCTAGCTAATCTAAAGCCAAAGCATGTCCTCTACAGTATCCTTGCAGTAGCTTTAGTGGCTTGTCTAGGCATGCTGCTAGGCCTGCTTGTCAATGCAATGAAGTCTTGCTACAATAACAAGATCAGGAGGCAGCCTATTCGCTACATCAATATTAACTCAGATACCAGTTATGCATGAAGACTACTTAGTACTTACTGTGCCTTCATTTGTATTATATTTCAATAGAATTAACCTGTCAGCATACTTTTAGATGGTAACAAAAACATGTAAATAGAAAATGTATTAAATGTTTTTTTGGAAATTATTAATAAATTTTTAAAAGTATGTTTACTATTTTCTTTCTGTAAATAGAAAAAGGCAGTAATGTAAAACTCACCTCTTTTGGACCAGATAGTGAATTAGCATATTGCACAAACTGTTCCAAAAGTCGTTCAGACTTGTGTGATAGTTCTCTGAAGGTGTGAAATTCATCAAGTTTGTGTGCACAGCCTCCACACACAACTTGTGGCAGCAAGTCTTCAGGGGATACCTAAAAATATTATTCACAACATTAGGAATGTACCTGTGTTAGTTTCACAACACCACAGTCATTAGGAGAGTTGATGTGGCCAGTGACCTTTTGCAAGTGTAATCATAGATGATGAGTCATTGGTGGCAATCTGATAACAAACACATTAAAGAAACCCACAAGTTGTTGGCAAGGAGGATGCACACTGTGACAAAAATGGGAAGATGCAGTCCCCCTGCAGATTGATTGCCTTAAAATACAAATCTATATTTAGATAATATGGAAATCTCAAAATAGCAGGGCATAGCATAATGTGGATAAGCACTGTAAAGAGAGCATTGGTTTGAGTAGTGTATTTGTGGAGGAGGGCGCGAGGGCGCAAGGGCCAGCACAGGAGCGGGGCGGGTGTGAGGCGAGCGCGAGGTGGTCTCCGCCGCGCTCCTTTGTTATCAGCGACGCGGCCGCTGATACAGCGCGCCAGCCACACGCTCGCATATCACTTCCACGAATGACATTAGTCATACGGCCGAGCAATCGACGCGTGGGCCGTAATATGATATCACAATGCGAAAATACCCAACACCCGCGAGAAAGTTAATGGCGCTTATCAGCATCCACAATCTCATACGCTTACGCTAAACTTTCACACGAGAAAACTCCTCCTTCTTAGTAATCATTGCGAGAATTAATCCAAAATTATTACCATTATTGACAAATTTGCCATTATCATCTCGGAAAGACGTGATTTATCCTTATCACGGTCGAAAATTGGAAGTTTAACATCACTGCAATTATCGCCACAGAATGATAAACAAAGGCGACACACTGAATGGAACTTCGGCGGCAAATTACACATATTTAGAAATTAAAACAGAGAAAGGTATTCACAACGAAAGAAAACATTTAGAAATTAATCAAGTAACTTAATTAAAAATTAAAAGGTTTAGTTGAAAATATAACTCAGCATGCGATGATGTAGAATACATCACATCGCGATTGTCAACCAAACGAACGAACAAGCTACACACACATTGAAATACTCTATTGTTTACGAAGCGTGGAACGCTTCGTGTGTGTGAGCCACGAAAGTTTGTTCTAGTTTACGCACTGATAAAATGATAACATTATCAAAATGATTTGTATTATCAATGTTATTAAAAAAGATACTGTAATTGATCAGAATTTATGAATGAACAGTTATAATGTCATCGACGATCATAAAAATATTTAAAAAAATATATTAATTCGAGAAAAGTCGCTAAAAGATTTTTGTGAACGTGGAAAATAATTTGAAACTGCTTGATTCAATGATATGAAACGAAATATGTTGAAATTATACAATGATAGCAAATAAAAGAATATTCGCAGAAAATAATAGAATATTCAGAAAAATTTAGCTTCTTTTTCTTCCTAGCTGTTTTTCTGAAAACATTTCTGTTGTCATAAGTAGTTTCATCGAGAATATCACTCTGTTTGAAACTGATTGAATGAAAAAGTCTGCGCAACTTAATGTCAACGTCATGTTTGTGTCATTGTGGCCTGTCACTGAATGACAGCAGGATTATCAAATCTCATTCATTCATTAATCATTTCGAATTCCATTGAGTAAATGGTTTTGTCTGTAGTGAAAACAATAAATAATAATCCCAGGAACGTGTAAAAGTGGTGTACAATAAATTGTAAATATTTAAGAGGTTGCTGAAACAACAAATTATACGGCTGTGGTGTGAATCGGTCACTGCAGCCTGCTATTTATCAGGAACCACAGGACACCTATTCCCTTTATTTAGTGAAGTTCATAATTATGAAAAAATGAGCCACGAGAGCCATTCGTCAGCCTCGATTGCTGATGGAACAGTTAGTTCTATAAGTAATATTGAAACCACATCAGACACAGCTCAATTGTTAAGCAATGAAGATGCTAGCACTTCAAATTACACACAACTCAACAAATCTGTGAATTTCGAGGTATGTAGAACATTTTTATAAAAATAAAATAAATTTGTAGAAAATATCTGTGCACAGTTTACTATACATATTGTTTCTATATCTGCAGGCAGATGTAATATTATTGAGTATTAAGTGTCACTCATGTGTTGATATTACTCACTGGCTTATGACCTCTTTGTGTTTAATCAATGATTAGTTTATAATACTAACTAGTCACGTGACAATACTAATTGCATTCCACAATATAAACTTCGGAGATGTACTTACAAGAACTTCGTGATTGTGGGTGCTGTCAGGCACAGTTATGAAAGTTGCAGAATTTGATTGAAAGAGTCACCGCAGCCCTGGAACGCAAAGGGCATTAGGAGGAGCACGGATGGGTTTTAGTCAGTAAGAGTCTGAGAGTCTCTCCTGCTCCGCCTAGAGCGGAAGGAGTCATTTGATGATTTCCCTCCTATAATAAAAGGGCACAGTTTAGAAAGAAGGCTAGTCAATAAAGTTATTTTGTTAATACAGGATTCAGATGATGATGAATTTCATGGTAGTCATGGAATCAGACGAAGGCAGCCACAACAAAAGATTGAACCAGGCTCAATGAATGTTCTCTCAGCTAAATATGAAGTAAGTTTCAGATAATAGAAAAGAGTGCAGTGCAGTTCTTTTTTAAAACACTGTTTCGTGTAAAATTAACAATTTGACTTTTCATAGAAGTAATCCTGTTCTTATTAATGATATTTTAACTTAAAATAAACGATAAATTAATTTTTATTTATCATTTTAAAATTTTTGAATATTTTGCATAAAAACTGACCCCCAAAATACCTGAGATAAACAGCTATTTTAACCTCTTTCTCTATTTCAGAGTTTAGACTATGATACATGTGAAAACCACCTACTTCTGGATGAGGAACGGAAAAGAGGGTATGCTTTTATAGTCTGGAAGGACATAGCCCGGTGGTTCATAATACTGCTGATTGGAATAATAACAGCCCTTATAGCATTTTTTATAGACATTTGCATTGAAGAATTCTCAGAAATCAAATACAGGGAGCTAAAGAAATGTATCCTTTTCAAAGAGTTTTGCTCATTAACATACCTGTATTTCCCGAAGCACTACATAACATGCAGGAAATAATATGTGGCAGCAGAGAAGTGTCATTGTCAAGTGTATTTTACTTATAAGTTTCGAATTTGCAATGCTAGATGGCACAGTTTACTTTGTGTATGTCGGCCTAAACAGAGCATGCAGAAACTATAGGTGGCAGCACTGTAGCGTCATTGTCAAGTATATTTTACTTATAAATTTCGAAAATGCAACATTAGATGGCAGTCAACACCATACACATTCCCTATAGAGCTTTTTAAGTCCCATCCTGTGTAATAGGAGCATTGACAGCAACTGGGAAAAAGACCAGACTGGGCTGCTAGTGAGAAATATCAGATGAAACAACCAAATAATATTAACAATCTGTAAGTAGATACAAGACGTACTTCCTATGTTTCAGAATTCACCAAACATTAACTTTCCCATGAACAGATCTACCGCTGTAACATCATTCAAAATGATTCAGCTGTGAGCAAACAGGATATTAGATATATATTGGTTTTGAAGTTATGAATTATATTAATTTATTTATAAACAACCCATACGGTTAAATGACTGTGGCGTCAGACAAGACAGGCTGTTGCTTCATGTAAAATACTAGTACTCAGCTGTGTCTGGTTTGAGTGGGAGCCAATCCCAACATAGTTGGAAAAAGTGTAGACAGAGTGACTCATCATCTTCTTCCTGCCCTTATCCCATGTTACTTGGGGTCAGCACATTTTTTTCTTCCATTCTATCCTGTCAGCCTTCACGCTATCACTAACTCCCTTTTCTTTCTTATCACTCCTCCCACAATCCGTCCATCTTTTCTTCGGCCTCGCTCTCCCTCTCCATCCATCCACGTTTATAATCATAATTCTTAGGCAGAGTGACTCATTCATCCATATTTGATAACAGTGAATGTTCCCCCTAGCTTGATATTATTAAAAAAAAATCCTTATAAACCTATATTGTTCATGAAATTAGTGAAACTGGACTAGAACATTTTAATTATGCCTAATTAATTTATGTGCAAAATATGATTTCCATGACTAATTCATAAACAGCTGTGGATAAATATGTTGTACAAGACAAATTATACATTCCTTACTTGCTGTGGGTGTTATCAAACATTTGTATCGTGTTCATTGGGTCCATGCTGGTTGCATATGTTGAGGTGAGTAGAAAATAAAGTATGTATTATTATTTATCTTGATAAGGATTGAGTAAGTTTAGTCCTAGTACCAATATGAGTACAAAATTCAATTTCCGATAATAGCTTCACAGTATGAATTTCTGCTATCTTGGTGGTCAATGGAATTTGAACTTTGAATAATAAAGTTAAGGTTGCTTATCCAACAACACTGGTCTGAGTACTTAAAATGCTCACATAGGGGGAGTAGCAGCATTCATGTATACTCAAATTTACAAAAATAAATCTATTTCAGAAGTTTAAAAGTACCATAAGGCAATATTAGCTCCAATCCTAATGAATAAAATTCTTCCGTTACTGACTGAGTAAATGATAAATTATATTTATTTTGCAAATAGGTTACAAGTAACTCTTACACGTCAATTTTTTTTTCTACTAACTGATAACACAGCCGAAACGACTGGTCGTAAAAAGCTGAAATTTGGTATGTAGGTTGCGGGCAAAAGCTAGTCTAATGTAATCCCAAAACGCTGTTCAGATATTGGTTCTGGGTAATATTATAAGACAGTAACATATGTCAGGCAAGAATCCAACCACATATTGTAGTTTTATTTATTTATTATAAGGCTTCTCAACAATGAGTACACCAAAGCTTTAAAATTTGTACATTGCAAACTTAAGTCTAAGCGCCTTATCATTTACAGAAAAGCACAGCATGCACTACATTATGCGCTGATAATAACATGATTAATCAAAATTATTAAAACAATGATTGAAAAAATAATAACAATTAGATAACACAGATTAAATTAAAGTAGATAAAAAAACTTTAAATTAGAATACAATAAATTATATTAGATTATGGTTACAATAAATTAAATTAGATTATTTTTTTATATAAGAATAGGTAAATTATTGATATTAGACTCGACATAACATTTACCAATTAATTAGTAAGCGCGGCTTTTTTAAAAAGGTATCAATATCATTAATTATCATGTGGCTATCAGCAATAAGAAATATTACACTAATATACTGAATGGATGAAGTTTATCCTGAAGGCATTCCAGCTGTAATCAATGGAAACTGATTTTGAAGTTATGAAAGTTAAGGTTTCTAATCCCAAAGCACATTTCAGCCTGTAGCAGCCGGCAGTGGTATTCCACAAGTAAAATGTTACTTGAACGGCGTGAAAGTGCCGCGCGTTGTAAGGATCAAGACTCTTATTGTGAAGGCTATTGGTGTTATCACCGCAGTCGTCGGCGGGCTTGCAGGAGGCAAGGTAAGCTGGTCAAACGATTGACGACTTTAAGTACTGGTATTAAAGTTGATTAGGCTCCGGCAGTGGTATTCCGCCAGCCAAATGTCACGAACGGCGTGAAAGTGCCGCGCGGCGTGAGGATCAAGACTTTAGTAGTGAAGGCTATTGGCGTTATCACCGCAGTAGTCGGTGGGCTTGCAGGAGGCAAGGTGAGATAGTCAAACGATTAGCGACTTTATGTTTTGGCATTAAGGTTTATTAGCCTACGCCGGCGGTATTCCCCAACTGAAATGTTACTTTGAACGGCTTCAAAGTGCCGTAGTTAAACGACAAACGACTTTGTATACTGCTATTAAGGTTAATTATTTAGATTTCTAGAAAGCTTTATTCGTTTTATCGAGTCTGTTTGATACTTACATTTATTTGTAATTATGTTTATTTATGCTCAATGCTGACTGTCCACTGGAGCGGAGAAATATTAATCAAGGGAATTGCATAAAATCTCAGTGACAGTGATGCGGAACGGAGATTTTATGTTAAGCAATTCCATTGGTTAATATGTCTCCGCTCTTCTCCTCTTCTCCATTGGACATTATAAAGAGCTCTGACTGCTCTCTTTTGTAAAATAAATATGGATTCAATGTCAGCAGCCCGACCCCACATCAAAATACCGTACGACATAAATAACTAAAATAGACCAAACGAGCCGTTTCTACGTCTGTTAACTGTCTTATTTTTCTAACAGCATAAGCGGCTAAGCATAGCCGCCCCGCAAGAAATATTAATTTAGAAATATAACAATGGGGACCTCATGGTCTCCATTGTAATTTCACGTCTAAAGTGATTCCTAGGAAAACCTTCTGATTAATAAACTCCTAAAGCAAATCTAATACATTTTTTTTTTTCATTTAGTACCTAGTTGTTTGCCGTAAACCAATTTTTGACCTGATCAATAGTTATTGACGTCGTCAAGATTTTGTGAACGTCGCTCTATTTTAAATATTAGTGATGTATCATCCGTGAAGAACACCATTATTTGTTGATTTTGTAGTAATTGAGGCAATCGTTTATATAAACTAAAAAAGAAATGGACCCAATATTGAGCCTTGAGAAATTTCCACTGTCATTTCAACCCCTTGCTAGCTTACACCATTGACCTGAACGTTAACATGTCTGTCTATTAAATACGAACTAAGTAAATCAAGGGCTGTATTCCTTATCCCATAGTACTCAAGTATCAACAAAAGTGTCTTATGGTTAATGCAATCGAACGCCTTCGAGTGGTCACAGAATAGTCCGATGGCATCTAGCGACACTTCCCAGGTGTTAAAGATATTCTTAATTAGGGCGTAAGTTGTACAACACCCTTAGGGGAAACCGTACTGTTGCTCATGAAAGATGGAATTTTTATTAAAGTGATGTAACATCGGATTAACCATTCACTTTTCTTCTTTTCCACAACGCGTTGCGGCCGATTTCGTGTTGTTTTTTCACTCATTGAGCGTTTTCGATTTTTGAGCCTAAAATATACAAAAACAATCAAAATACATACCTTAGGTGTCAAAGTACTCCTCCACATAGCTGTCATCTAGAAACGTGCCCAGAAGCCTGGCAGCATTCCCACGTTAAATGACAATGCTTATTTTTTCGGCTATCCTCTTTGTCTAGTAGCTAGTCTGCGTTTGTGACCTAGTAGTTGCAAAACCCCCATTTAGTTACACGAGACTAATACACCTTCGAGTATGTGTAGGTACCTATTCAGAGGATACAGGCAACGTAACTGTGAATTTAATGTTATAGCATCTACTTAGAGATAAAGATAAACTAGATTTGCCAATGTTCTCAACTATGTAACTTTTACTTGTTTAGGAAGGACCTATGATCCACAGCGGAGCAGTGGTTGCGGCCGGCATATCCCAGGGCAAGAGCACAACATTCAACAAAGACTTCAAGATATTTCAGTACTTTCGTGAAGACCACGAGAAACGTGACTTTGTCTCTGCCGGCGCAGCCGCCGGTGTGTCCGCTGCTTTCGGAGCTCCTATTGGTGAGAATAAAGAATATAACACATGTTACCAATTTCGATTCTAAGCACCAAACTTGCGGTTATAAACCGGTACCCGGTACCGGCGGTTATAAATAGCTTCTGCAAGCTGCTTCGCCCGCGTGAAATTCCAATATTATCTTATGGAGACATATTTCCGGAAAAAACCTGCCCTATATCCTATTTCAGGACATGGTCTACCCATGTACCAAGTTTGTTAGGATGCGAGTATAACGATAAGCTGAATATCGCTCCCCCGTTTTATGTCAAAATGTATTATGCTACAGCCGACTGAGTATTCGAGTTACAGTAAGACAACAGCTGAATCAATATATACACGCTGAAATTTTAATGGTTGTTTTCCCGCGGCAGAATGATTAGCCATCAGTAGTACTATCGAAACATTAAGTTAAACTTAAAAAACAAAAATGTTTTTTTTTTCTCGAATATTTAATAAAAACAGTCATAAACTCGAAAGCGTGAGAAGCAATAGTAACTCACTAGAAGTGACGTAGGTACTACTAGCAGAGCGGCGCACGGTGGTCCGGAAATCGAGCTCCATACTCATAGAAACTTAAAGCAACGGATTTGAAAAAAAAAAATTGTGATGGCTTTAGAATACCTCCCTTTATGTAATATTAACGTGTGGATGGTACAGGTCACTCCACGCGTCAGAAAAAAAAGTTTTACGTTTTTTTTGTATGGGAGAGTTCCATACAGTTCCGAAAAAATGTACTTTTAGTGTTTTCTCCGATACAAAAAAAACGTAAAACTTTTTTTCTGACGCGTGGCGTGACCTGTACCATCCATACGTTAATATTACATAAAAGGAGGTATTCTAAAGCCATCACAATTTTTTTTTTTCAAATCCGTTACTTTAAGTTTCTATGAGTATGGAGCTCGATTTCCGGACCACTGTGCGGCGGCGCGCCAACAAAGAGAAAAGCGATTCATAAATGTTTAGAGAAAAATAAGCTCTCGCGCGTAATATTTTTTTTTTATTAATCACAATTGTTATTCTGCTATTTAATTATTTTAAATTTATTATTTTTCATATATCGATTGTATCACCAAGAGAAACTCATTTCGCTGCGGGAAAACAACCATTCAAATTTCAGTTTGTATATAAAAAGTTGTCGTAAAGTCGTAGAAAGTTGAAATTTGTCCTGTAGGCTCCTTGGGGAGTGTAGGGGAGCAATAACAATGGATTTCCCGAAATTTCCACGGAAACTGGGAAAAAATACGAAGTCGCGGGCAAAAGCTAGTCTATTATTTAACTTCGTTTTGATTGGATTGAACATAACATATCAAATTGTTCGATTACGATTGCCGTCGTTAAATCATTACAACTGGTCCAGGTATATATGTATATACTTTGTAAGAATACTGGTGTTTGTTCTTGCCATTCCTAGCTTTTTGTGTTCTTTCAGGTGGAGTACTATTCTCTCTAGAAGAAGGCACCAGTTTCTGGAACCAAGCGCTGACATGGCGGACATTCTTCGGTACTGTTGTGTCTACGTTTACGTTGAACTGCGCTCTGTCTGCGTACCACGGTCGAGCTGGAGAACTGAGTTTTCCAGGTACGTTCAACACAAAAAGATTATTCTTTTAAAACCCTAGTACTACCGACTTTGTGCCTATTGCTGCCTCCAAGCAACATTGTGGTGACGGGCGGGCGTTTTGGGGGACTGTCTCTATGTAGAACTTTGACGTTCAAAAAATGCTGGCACTCAGCCTAATTTGAATAAATGACTTTTGTTTTTATTTTTTATTGTTATCTTTTGAAAGTTATTAATAAGTTGAAAATGCTATCGCTCTATTTGTAGAAGAATCACATTTCAAAACTGAATTTGGCATTAAAATTTTACATTGCGGGTTACCGTTTATTCCCGCCTTTGTCGATTTTTCTAGTTCTTTACCAATAAACAATATCTTTGGGAGTGATATGTGGTCCACAAAGAAAGTTATTTATGGCATGACTTATGTTTTAGGTCTCCTGAACTTGGGCAAGATGGAGCCATTTCCGTTTCAATTCTATGAGCTGCCAGTATTCATGTTCTTCGGAGTTGTTGGCGGATTACTCGGCGCTTTGTGGAACCACATCAACTATAGACTGGCTGTTTTTAGGATAAGGTAAGGACTATCCCGACACGTTTCTTTTAGGACTAAAACCTATAAATATAATCGAGCTACTGAACTGAAATGATACGTTTCTGTGTGTTTATTATCCCAGGTTTTTATTAAAAGTGTTCGCGTATTCATAATTTGTAATAATTATCCGAACGAAAAAGTGCGCAGTGTAGGTATACTTATATTTTGGTACAAAGTTACCTCTCAGTCATTTAAATAAAAATACTGACCAAACAAAGGGGCTGACTTTCATATTTATTACATTGATGTAGCAAAATACGATTGTGAAGAGATAACGCCCTAGATAGATTGCGACGCAATTTGCTTACGTTCATAGGTAGGTCAATAATAATAAGCTTGGTAGCCTTATCATTCACAAAGGAAATCGATCACCAAAACTCTGCTTCTGAATAGTTATCTAATCTAGACTGGGGCCGAATATGATAGTGTTAAAGGCATAGGTACATTCTAACATCACTCAGTGTGGGAAAGAGATGACGCTATGCAGAACAAATAGCGCCATCCCCTTTGCGCTTCGGTGATGCCTTTTACTCTTCCTTATGATATTATGGTTGTTGATCATAGCCTCGATAATTAAAACAGCTAACTTAAGTTCTGGTAGCAGATTTTATTGACATTAGAGGTTATCAAGTTATTAGAAAACCAAAGAGTAAGAGCTTGGTTCGGCGTATTGTCTGAATAGCTCAACTTAAATAAGGAACTGTAACTGGTGAATCAGCCAAATAATAACACCGTTCAAACTTCGAGGTTAAGCTACGTTTGCCAAGGTCGGTCCGTGCATTCACGGACCGACACACAGACCGGCACATGGATGGTCACCCATTGGTGACATACCGTATTGTGTGCCTCGGAAAACACGTTAAGCCGTTGGTCCCAGCTGTAATTACAGCTGTAATGACACCAGTCTTGCCAAGGGGTATCGTATAACCCAGTTACTGGGTAATGGAGGTCAGATAGGCAGTTGCTCCAGCATAGTTGGGAATAGGCAGATTGATTAACATGGTGAATCAGCTCCTAAGGCTGACTGTCCACTGGAGCGGAGAGGAGAAGAGCGGAGCGGAGCTGTACAAATATTAACGAATGCAATTGCATAAAATCTCCGCTTCGCTTCAGCAGACAGGGAATTGTGAACTAGTTTAAAAAAATATACAAAACCGGGAAACGGCGCGGGCCAGCGGAGCTGGTTAAGACGCTCAAACAACTCGTCACGTGAGCTCCGCTCAGTCCGCAACTGGGCTCCGCATTAATCGACAGACACAGTCCGCAACTCCGCTCCGCATTACTCCGTCGCTCCGCTCCGCTGTCTCGCTCCGCTTTAGTGGACAAGCACTAAGCAGCCTTAGTCATTATTATTTGTCCACCAGGTACATTGGAACTCCTTGGTTGCGTGTAGTGGAGGCTTGTCTCGTGGCAGCCGCGAGTGCAACCTGTGGCTTTCTTATGATGTTCTTATTGAACGACTGTCGACCACTCGGCGAAGATCCTACTAAAGTTCCCCTACAGGTAAGTTAGGTGGTCAGTTGTATTTTCTCTACTTTTGAATTTATAAATTCTAAATCGTTTTGGCCTAATCCCAAAATGGTACTAGACCAACAGTTAATTTAGCTAAGTTTTTGGCAAAATTTTATAAAAACGGCTTAAAAAAGTCGCGAAATTCGGGAGATAACCTGAATTGAGGCTATTTGATTTAAACCGTAGCATCAAACGTGGACCATATTTCACTGGAATAAGGGATTAATTCCTTTCATAGAAAGGGAGCACGATACTCCATAGAACTGTTATTATTGGGAACGCCATACATATCACAAAAAGGTTTGATAGGAGAAAACTTAACTTTGAGTTAAGCTCGCCTTTGTACATGAAGTTTATTATCACTGCAATACAAGTTGTTTTGATGTACAATAAACGAATTATACCATGATTTCCTCAGCTATTCTGCGCAGACGGCGAATACAACGCTCTCGCAGCGATCTGGTTCCAAACACCCGAAGCGTCGGTCCGTTCGTTTCTGCACGACCCCATCGGCTCCTACAAGCCGTGGTCCATCTTCACGTTCGTGGTGTGCTACTTCCTTCTGTCAACGTGGACGTTTGGCCTCTCCGTGTCCAGCGGACTGTTCATACCGAATCTGTTGACGGGCGCCGCCTGGGGAAGACTGTTAGCTATCGCCATACAGTATATGCTGCCTTCTAATGTAAGTAATTATTTGGTATTGTGTTTTTCTTATGGAGTTCTGTAAAGAATGTCTATTTTAATAATTTCAGGCGATACCGATACGAAATTATGACCCTTTACTTAGATAATAAATATGTACTTATTCCATGAATTAGTAAAGCCGTTTAAACCGTTACTGAGCGTCCTTTGTGTGCGTATTCAGAAAAAGTAACCGTACAAACAACGATATTGTCCCGAAAAACATTATTTCAATGGACTCGTACATGTTAAGATATTGATTGGCCTTTTTAACCTCGAACACAAAAATACCCCTCTGTTTTAATTTAAAATACATTTGATGAATATCTGTTCTGTTTCTTCATAAATCAGCCTTCTTTAGGGTTTTGAACATCCGTATGAAAAAAGGTACCTTTTAGGATCAGTCGTCGTCGGTCCGGCCAACTGTCACAGTCAATTAAGTAGTTCCGAACTACTGGACCGATTCAGATGAAATTCAGTACGCCTATGAATTTCTGTGACCCAAACACGAACGCGTAACGTAATTTTTTTTTTTTTTGCTGTTGTACTGTCGGCCACTTACTTGTGAATATTTTATAACAACAGAAGAGTACTCAATTATAAACAATTGTAAAAAATCTGTCAATCCGTCTAAAGAAAACTCTTGTTCAAGATACAGGATTTTCTTAGTTTAAAGGACAAGGTCTGATAGGGTCTTACTCATTTTTTTTTTTAGTCATTGTCATACCGCCATTTTTGTAGTAACAACTTTGATGTAACCTAGGCTAATCATTTTTGCTCAATAAATGATTACTTACTTTTATTTATTTATGGCTCTCCAACGACTCATTCACCAACACTCACACAAAAAAGAAAAATATTGGATGTTTTGCAGTAGGGGCTGAACTTGTCAATTACAGGAGTGCACAGCACTTCCAAAAATTATAACAACCCAAAGCAAAAAACCTATTAAGTACTAACTTAAATAAATATACACAGTTTGATATAGAAATCGCGAGCGAATGCAAACTTTTGAAAAAAAAAAATAATAAGAAGGAGAAACTTTGAAAATAAAATTAAAGGTGTGGTCCCAATCTTTAGGGATTCTGCTGAGAGGCCAGTAGGTACATGCCTGTGTTGTAACCTCTCATCAGCCGGTTTTCTTATTCTCAACAGTCAATCAACCCAGCCAAGTACGCTCTAGTAGGCGCGGCAGCACAGCTGGGCGGTGTAGTGCGCATGACCATATCACTGACGGTCATCATCATTGAGACTACGGGACAGATCTCCAACGCGCTGCCTATCATCATCACGTTAGTCGTTGCCAAGTGGACTGGAGACTTCTTTAATGAGGTAAGTGAATCATTTTGGCTGTGCTTGTTGTTGTACCGCAGAGCACTGCTGTAAATGCTTTACGAAGTTATCAGTAGATATTACAGACAAGGGTTTGTTTATGAAGCAATGCGTTATATGTAGTCACTACACAGTAAAACGTCTGTGATGTAATGCATCTTTGGAAATAAGCCCAGTAATGCCCTGTAAGCAGGAAGCGTCCGTGAAAGACAAAATGTGGTATGTGGAGGGACCTACGACTTGATGAAATTCCCGGGAATCCGGTAAATGCAGGAAGCGTGGTCTAAGTGTATGTCATATATTTATTGTCTCGGCTGAATGATGATGTTACACGTAATGACGTCAAATAACTCGAAATTTGCATCGCTTACACCGCAAGACCCCCCTGAACTAATCTGTTAGGGAGACCTAGCCGAGGCCGCGCCATGGATGGATGATCCTCAATTACATGCCGAGACTCTTCCGCGCAAGAACGTTAAGCCATTGTTCCCGGCTACCATTTGTAGAACTTTGATAGCTGTTACGGATAGTCAGAAACCAGAAAATATGAAACCAATCTTTCTTTTTCGTGTTACCGGGTTGCGGAGGACAGGCAGACAGTCGCTTCATGTAATATACTGTTACCAGCTGCAAACGGTTTGACTGGAAGCCGATCCCAACATAGTTGAGAAAACGCTAGGAAGATTGATTGAATCTTTCACCATTACGTTACGATATACGACAAATGGATGGCCCCTGATAACACAGAATTTTCCTAGCATCGGGGCCATTATTCACAAAAATTTACCATTATTGTGAAATCTTTAGTATCTAACTTGCATTGTATCCTTTCTTTCCGCAAAGAAATTTTATTATTATTACATTTACCACTCATCTGTGTTCCCAGGGTATCTACGATATCCACATCCAGTTAGCAGCAGTTCCCCTCCTACCGTGGGAGCCCCCACCGCTAGCGCATAACATCTACGCTTCGGAGGTGATGTCGCATCCAGTCTTCACTCTGCGCACCGTCGAGAATGTCGGCCATATTGTGGAGCTGCTCAAACTTGTGTCGTACAATGGATTCCCTGTTGTTGATCCGCCGTTGGCTGATGATGTAAGTGTCTTGAGAAACAATTTTTAACTCATGTTTGGAAAGAAAAAAACATTATTTAAGTTTGAATAAATTGTTACTAACAATACTCTGGCGTTCTAACGATATATCGTATCGAGTCTTGGAAAATAATTCGTGACAAAGGCGAAACTCTAATTTTCTCGACGTGCCATATAAACGATCGCGTCCTACTCTTATAGATATTTGTCACCAAAGCTAACAGTAAATGGTTTTCGTGACGTCTGAATCAATTTGCCAAATGCCGCTTAGATAAGATTAGAGCAATCTGTAATTAATTAACACACACTAAGGAGACCAACAAACAATAATTGGTACATTGTAACAAAAAAAGTACAGCCATTTTCATTATTCTGTTTGATGCAACACTTTTCATCTTTGTATTATTGTGCTTGATGTCCAATTAGGTATCGCTACTTGCCAATTCAGTGTTTTTTACTAGCCTAAAATTACCAACTGCTGGGCAGAAGGCTACTATCAAATGTAAGCTCCTGGTATAAACATCCAATGAATTACTCAATATTCTTCTTTGTTTTAGGCGGAAGTGACAACTTACAAGCGTCTACGAGGCTTGATGCTTCGTTCGCAATTAATAGTATTAATACAGAACAAGATTTACAATGAAAACGCGAATACAACATGGTCTAACTTTAATGTGGACATGAATATGTTCAGAAAGGAGTACCCGCGATACCCCTCTATTGATGAGGTAAGGCAATTGATGGTCCAAGATCCCACAATTTTTCTTTTTTGATCCTTCATTTAAAAAATTGTGGGACCCTTGATATATCTACAATAATTATCAACAAAATTATCATTTGTTATTTAATCAGGTTGAAAATCCAAATATCGTGAAAAACTATTTCTCGTTGTTTCGGGATTGCTCGACTGATTTTGG
The DNA here is from genome assembly GCA_002192655.3 of Mamestra configurata. NCBI lineage: Eukaryota > Metazoa > Arthropoda > Insecta > Lepidoptera > Noctuidae > Mamestra > Mamestra configurata. The sequence goes on along the minus strand of NDFZ01004974.1, from coordinate 89,855 downwards.
TCTCGGACGAAGTTGCTATTTTAGCTTTTTTGCGTGCTCAACCAATTCAAATTGCGACCTCTACTAGTCGAGAGATATCGAAACCACGTGCCTAAAAGTGCTTTACATTTTAAATGAAAGCAATATTAATTTGATCTTGTCCTCCTTTCTGTTTGTAGTTAGACATAGCAGAATGGGAGAAGACGTGCACGATTGACCTGCGACCGTTCATGAATCCCTCACCTTACACTCTGCCGCATCGAGCGTCACTCCCGCGCTTGTTCCGATTGTTTCGAGCACTCGGATTGCGGCATCTACCTATTGTAAACGATGTTAATGAGGTAACTATTCTGTCTTATTAAGTTAGTAAACTGTCTCTGTAACTGTTTTGGTCGAAAGGGCCGTTGACCTCATAAAAGCCGTAAAAAACCGTTGATGCGAGAAGCACAGGGCAGGTCAATGTGGAGACGCTGGGGGGNTGTGGAGACGGGGGGGGGGGGGAGTTGAAGACTAATTATAGACGTCCTTCGCTGAAATTTTTAGTATGAAACTTTCCCTGATGGAATATGACATTGTATTATGCTCAAATAGTGCCACAATAGGGATGTTGCCTGGGTTAAAAAAATATGGATTCCATTTAGTCTGTCAGCGAGATTATCGAAAAATATTGAAAAAAAATCACGACGATAAAACGCATCGAAGGTAAAGAGTGGGGTTTTCTCACGTCACTTTCCAGTAAAAAGTGTACTGGTAAGTGACGTCACACGAGTTTTCAACGCTTAATTTTTTGTTTACGTGATAAAAAAAAAATACGTGTCCTATATTTTTTGGAAAACTATCTGACGGACTAATTAGATTTTTTTAGTCAAATACACTATATTATTAAAAAGCGTTTTATTAAAGTTACTCTAGTGCCTAGTCTGTATGGACTTAAATACTTAGGTCCCCAATAACCTAAGCTCGCGATTTTTATTAGACTGGCAGTCAACATGCTTTTGGCTTAGCTGTAACAATACTAATTCGCAATGTTATATTTAATTTCTAACCAACGCGCGTCTTCTGATTTCGTTACATGTTTTTTTTTTTTTTGCACAGGTGGTTGGCATGGTAACACGTAAAGACATTGCGAGATACCGAGTGTGGCGACATCGAGGCCACATGGGAATGGAGGAGCTAATCTTATCTAGTGAAATTTAGCATATAGTGAACATTAGTACCGAGTGTCCGACCGAAGAAACACCTTTGGTGAGGACACCTTTCAGCCAACATCAGCCTGCAAATATAAGGCAACAAAAAAACCGTAAGAACCAAAGACAATATGAAGGCCAGACTGAAACGCAAAGATCTATATTTACTCTGCCAAATTACACTACTTTCGAAATGAGTCTTTCAAAATGATTTTATTAGTTTCAGATTTCTTCTTTCAGCATAGTAATAAAGATGCCCGTGGCCAAAAGATGCACATTGGTTGGATATTCGTACTTTCAACTAGAACCAATTTTAGCAAAATTCAATCAATATGACAAATATTAGTATTTTTAACAAACAATATGACAAATATTAGTATTTTTTATGATTTATATTTTTTATTAGAAGTATAGGTATAATTTGATACAGGTTTACTGTCTTATTTTTGTATTAGAAGCCAAATATATTTCTGGACAATGAAAAAGTGATTACAAATGGTTTTTTTTGTGTCTAATCAAGTAATATAAAGCCAACATGTAGAATTTTATCTTAAAGTATTTATGTGTCTGAATTGTTGCATAATAATATTGTGGTATCACTTTATCATTGTGACTATAATTATTGTAGTCTCGATAGATGAATAGTAGCTTAGGTATTAGAAAGTAAAATTAAATTAATGTTAATTATGAAGAATCTTATGTTGTGTGCGGGAATGGCTTGAGATTTCTTTTTTATGGGCTGAATGAATTTTACCAAGATAATTATTCTTATGATCATGGAAGAGATGAGGGAATGAATGTATATATTTTCTACTAATCAATGTGATATTTTTGTTAAGATATTCTAGCTAGACCTGTACTTGGAATGTATAAAAATATGATGCAATCACTATGAAAATTGTTATGATTTATCAATTAGGACCCTATTGTGATAATTCTAGAGCTAAGATTCTATAAATGTGTTATCAATAAAATGTTTATATAAGAAATAACATTTATTTTATTACTTACATAAATAATATTTACAACTCCCTTTATATTATTATTTTTATAACATCGAACCGCAACTTAAAACGTAATATAAACTAGAAAGTCTTTATTTAAAGCGGCGACGCCCTTATCATGATGCACACCAGAATATAATGCAAAAACTCTTGCTAGTGTTCACTAGTTGTTTTCAAACAACTCCCAACCAATACCGGACCACAAGTTGAAGAACAGGATCACTGGCAGTATAACCAATAGTATCAGTAAATAGTTGACGAATTCATCCATTGTAGTTACTTTTTATAGAGCTTTTATTGAAATTTTCAATGAAATTTTAGGCTTGCGTATCTCATGATTGACAACATAACCTATAAATATAGCTGACAGCAAGATGACAGCTGGTTAAAAATAGAGGAGAATGAGTTGTCGTTGAGCTCGCCATACATACCAAAGAGCATGTAACTTATACATACAAAAAAATAATAATTGGTTTTTTTGTACCAATACCAAACATAGACACTTTACTTTGTAAAAAAAAACGGCCAGTTGACCTTGAAATGCTCCATGATACAGGCACAGAGACACAGAGTACATTGAATATGGTCGTGTGACTGACATTGGCATGGTCACCATCAGTGATTTTTATTTTAAAATATTGATATGTAACACAAAAAATGGTCTAATTTGTCGAAGTTTGTCGCCAAATATCAGAATTTGTCGGTCACTGATTCAAAAGTTATAAGGGTTTATAGGTGGCCAATCCGGAGAGACTCACCGGTATGGCCCAATTTGAATCTCAAAAGCTAGCGAGGATCTGATTTTCTAAAATTTTTTGCTAATTTGTCGGAATCAGTGGCCAAATATCAGAATCTGTTGGTCACTGGTTCAAAAGTTATAAGCGTGTCTAGATGGCAGACCTAGGGAGAATCTCCCCAGTTTGAACACATTTATGTTAAAGGTTGCATAGCATCAAGTGTAGGTTAGAAACTCTTTAGAGATTAATAAAATATGAAATGCTATGTGACATGAAAAAGAAACAATGTACTGACAGTGTGTCTTGTTGAAGAAAAACAACGTTCTCGTGATGTGCTAAAATAAAAGAGATAATATGAACAATATCACCTCAAACTAAGTTGTGCTAAATACCTAAAACTAACAAAAGGACTCATACCGATAGGGCTAATATAGATCGTTTATAACAGTCAAGTAAATTCTTAGTCAGTGCAAATCATCTGTTACTTTAAATAAAACTCTGCTAACAAACGGTACTAAATCGACTTCAAAGAAGTAAGTCGAGTTATCCGTAACAGGTTATGGTCTCAGTAAAGTAAAAAAGGAGGTTTGCCGAAATGGAGAGTTTTACTTCAAAACTGCAAATAGGCAATCTAGAGGGGAAAGATAATTGGGCCACATGGAAATACAAAATTTCAATAATGTTACGAGGTGTAGATGGCGCAATGGAAGCAGCCGAAGGAACCCTCGAAAAACCCATTACTCCCGCCCCTGGAGCTGGTGACGCTGAAATCGGCATCTATAATTTGGCCATGGCTAAATATAGGAAAACTGAATGTAGCGCTCTGCTCATATTAACCACTAATATGTCCGAGGATACACTTAAAAAAGTAATGCGATTTGAAACGGCTAAAGAGGTCTGGCAGGAGCTACACAGATTATTTGATGGACAGTCAGATGACAGGGCATACAATTTGTGTGCAGAATTTTTCAGCTTTCAACGTCACAACGAGGATGATGTGTCTACGCACATGTCAAAACTGAAAAACATCTGGACAAATTTAAATGTGGAAATCACAAAGAAAGATGCCACTGTCAAGCTGCCGGAATTATTCCTCATTTGCAAAATCCTAGACACGCTGGATGAAAAATATTTTGCTTTTAAATCGAGCTGGTTATTACTGAACCAAAGTGAACGGACAGCGGACAATTTAACGAGTCACTTGTGCGCATTTGAAAGAGCGCTCGGTAATAAAGAGCACATAAAGCAAGAGGCCTTAGCAGCAACACGCACAGAACACAAGAGCAAGCGAAGCAATGAGAAAGAGCTCATATGTAACTACTGTTCCGGTAAAGGACACATAGTTCGGAAGTGCAAGAAGTGGATAAAGGATGGGAGGCCGCCCAAGCCCACACCAGGCACTTCAGCAGCTGGTTCAACATCAAAGCAAGTGCAACACATTTCTTTGTTAGTGAATGCCTGTTCCACTGAACGAACTCAAGACAAGGAAAGCTGGTTCGTTGACAATGGAGCCACAACTCACATTGCAGTAAGGAGTGTTTATTTCCAGGAGTTTCACGAATTTGATTCAGACCATACCGTATCGACTGCGGACGGGAGCGTCATACCTGCGATAGGGAAAGGCACCGTTGAGGTGGAATCAAATGTCAGTGGCAAGAGGGAGCGAATAACACTCAACGATGTGTGGTTAGTACCATCATTGACAAAGAATCTCTTCTCACCGCTTGCAGCACAAGACAGGATGCAGAA
>NDFZ01004974.1:58971-84474 GCA_002192655.3 Mamestra configurata | reverse complement strand
TGTTAAAGGTTGCATAGCATCAAGTGTAGGTTAGAAACTCTTTAGAGATTAATAAAATATGAAATGCTATGTGACATGAAAAAGAAACAATGTACTGACAGTGTGTCTTGTTGAAGAAAAACAACGTTCTCGTGATGTGCTAAAATAAAAGAGATAATATGAACAATATCACCTCAAACTAAGTTGTGCTAAATACCTAAAACTAACAAAAGGACTCATACCGATAGGGCTAATATAGATCGTTTATAACAGTCAAGTAAATTCTTAGTCAGTGCAAATCATCTGTTACTTTAAATAAAACTCTGCTAACAAACGGTACTAAATCGACTTCAAAGAAGTAAGTCGAGTTATCCGTAACAATTTATACTATCTCAAATGTGGCCAATTCGGGAGATTCACCCCAGGTTAGATATTTGGTGACAAATTTCGACTAATTTATTGTTATCAAAATTAAATTCCCTGATGGTGGCCATGCCAGTGTCAGGCACACCACACGGTCGCTATTCCCATTTTTAGTGCACTGAATAATATCTTCATGGATACATTTTAGAGCAAGATGCCAGAGCCCCCCTCTAGAATTTACTTATTTTCCGAGTAAGAAAATGTGTGGGATTATAAGTGTCTGGGGGTCAGGGTTTCTGGGATCTTGGACTATGTGTATAATGTACTTAGTTTTGCAAATTAAAAATATATGTGCTAACATTTGTCCTTTATTGACTGAATCGTCCATTATTAGAAATAATACATAACATTCCGATAATAATAGTAAAGTCGATTACATTAACAATTCAGACACACAAAACCCAGTAAACAATGCCTTAATTAGTAAAAATAACATTATCACACATTCATACATATTTATTGACCATTAAATATAAAGCAACTGGAAGCATGATTGTTAAATCAAGAAGAATTTATTTATTTTAATTAATAAAATAAACTCATAAGATAAAAATGTAGTTAAATTAATTGTGACGCATATCTCCCAAACTTGAAGAACTTTTGTAATTTTGTTTATTTTAATTTTGAAATAAACGCTTTTTTCTTATCTTCTTTTTTCTTTAAATAAGTAATAAACACAGTGATTAAATCTATGCCAAGAGAGAAAAATGTAATATGCTTTTTTTCTCAACATTATGGTAATTATGATGATAAACATCATATACCAACATTTTGATAAAAACAGTATATCCAGGGCCTCTTCCATCCTAAGTCGCTTAAAAACATGAATGTATTAGTAGTAACATGATTTCATAGACCATCATCTGTGCTACATAAAGCAAACAATCAATTGTTTAATGACATAAAAACTAAATATAATAACATAATATCAGTGCTAAAATATATTAATAATCATAATCTAACTAATTTAAAACTAAAACGCAAAAAAAAAGAATTATAATCACAACTTATATGTAAGGAATAGGCAACTAATGGCTTGTTGTGCGTCTTCGAAGTACCGCGGTTTATCAACCCTTGCAATACCGTAATCTGGTTCTAAAGCTGGCAACACAATGTTGTGTCCACTACACAAACTCATGTTCAATGATTGGTTGTTTGTATGGGAAACGAACTTGGATGGCTGTGGTGTTTGGAACTTGCTCTTCATGATGTTTGTCGTCATTCGCTTCGTTCTCTCGACGTTTCCTTTTATAGTAACTAGCATTCTATGGTTTTCGGGCTGCTTGAGCAGCTCAGTTAAGTCCTGTGAAAAAAAGATAAAAAAACAGTGAAAAAGACAATTTACTATTTACTGATAAAATTCCCATTAGATAGTAAATTATGTTTTACCTTCTTCACAGGTTCATACTTGGAAAACAGCCAAAGATACGTTGCCATGATACAGAACAATTGAGTTTCGCTGTTGCTGAATCTCCACATGAATTTCAGGATAGGCGATATACGATCCCTCTGCAAACATAATGGAAGGTTACAAAATACAAGTAGATTCAAAATAAATGGCGTTATGGAACACGAAGCGGATTTGGATACTGCGCAGCGAAACGCGCACTTCGCACCCAATATGCTCAAACCATACCAAAACTAACGCGTTTTGAGCACCAGAAATATGGGCATTAAAAAATTATTGGGATAAGGGTAGAAGGATAATATTTATAAAACACAACCATTATCGGTGGGCTTTATTCACGACCAATATAAGCCCGTTTTAGCACGCTCATTCGATAAGACAACTAATTGTTAAAAAAATATTTCTGTTTCCTAAAAACCTTACCAAATAAATCTTCGGTCCAGTGATCCTGTACCGAGTCAGGTTGACGAGCACGGCGGCAGCAGACTTGAGGACTTCTATGCTAGAAATGGATCTGTTCGTCACCGACATGTAGGTGTACACACGGTGGACAATGGCCGACGCATTGTCGTTGTACAACATCGGGAATACTTCCGTTAGTAGTTCTGAAATAAATATAATAAAATAGAAAACGTTTATTCGATATAAACACAACAATTCAAGGTAAAAAAGAAGAATAAAATTACTAGCATAGCAATAGCAACGATACACGATACACAATTGCGCTGAGCGTGCGCAATCCGAAAGGGTAACCATCTCAGCATCTGGGCGTCAGACACCCAGCGCTTGACATGGGGGACTGTTAATTAATGTATTCAGTCATGTTCAGCCATCTTCAGATAGAATGGGATTAGGGTTTCATTCTCCTAGATGAAATTAATGTTATATTAGATTAACCACGACTGTATTAACATCGGCAATTTACAAGGGTTTTAAAAGAAAGATTAACACCGAAGCGATGCGATTCCCAACACAATTTTGATGAAATCTCGAGACACTTGTGTTGCTGCAAATCAAGTAATCACGGTTCATCCGTATAGTCTATCATCGCATGTCGCGCTGAAGTTAACCTTGCTTTTGTGGGGACCATCAAAAAAATTACAAACATTAATCTTAACACTTACCAAGGGATCTAAAAGCCTTGATAACAGTCTCGATACCGCTGATATTTCGGAGGACCTCCATAGCTTCCTCGTTACGTTCCTTCATGGACTCCTGACTGGACTTAAGGCCACCATCTCGCCATCTGCGCCTGATTGCCGCCACACGCTTGTCGTACGCAATGTTCACTCGGGCTATGTGGCCGCGGAATAGCGCCTGAAAACGTAAAGGAACATGCATTTACCCGCTATAAGAAAATTGAACCTTATCGACAAAACAATCTAGGTAAAAAATAATATTTACCTGAATTTTGGAAGCAGCCCAGTAGATCCTTTGCTCTTCCCTAGTCTTAAGGAACTGTTCCCTCTTTATCTGTATTTGTTTTCTCACCAAGTATCCTCTAATGACAGCCTGGACCTTGATTATAATTCTTCTTTTTTGCACAAACTCGCAATGAATCAGTCTTGTTAGTAATTTTCCTCTCCATATTTTTTGTATAAATCTCACTCGCTCCATGAATTTCACGTACCATGATCGTACAAGATATCGCCTTACGTACTTTTGCAGACAGACTACTGCTTCGATTCTTTTAGCCCTCAAAATGTCTTTCTGCTTTTTGAGCCGATAAGCAGCTTGAATTGTTACTACAGCCGACCGTAGCCTGAAGAAACGCCTTCTTTCAATAATGGTCCTCACATAGCTTTGTATTTTAACTATAGACATTCTAGTCTGAATGTATCTTTGCCTTTCTGTTACAGATAATTTGTAAGAGCGATAGAATCTCTGTATGCACAAGGTAGCATCTCTGATCGCTTTAAATCTCTTGCGAACAATCAGCATTCTGATGACTGATTGTGTTAATAAAACACTCTTCTTCAACGTCAAAAATTCTTGGCGACATACATCACGTTTTTTCGTAGCGGTATACCAGTTCTGTATTTTGCTCGCCGCTTCATTTTCTCTTATAATGCGAGCTATTTTATTTGTTCGGAACCTACTTTGTACTAGCAGCACTGCCTTTCTTAGGGTCTGATATTCGTTTTGAATTCTTCTGGTCTCTTTTATAAGTCTGAAACGTCTTTGAATTAGGATTGCAGCTGATTTGATCCTATTGTATTCGTTTCTTTGGCGTGTACCGCATGAGTAAGCCCTAAATCTCCTTTGTACGGTGATGCAAGACTTTAGTATATTGCTGTATGCTTGCCTCTCTTTCAACATGAGACAATATGCTCTATATTTCCTTTGAACGGCAATAGCTGCGGACCTCTTATCTAAATACGATTTTCTATCTTTCCTCATTGCAATCAAGGCCCTGTACCGTCTCTGAAAAACGATCGATGACCGTTTCAATTCAAGATACTCTGTCCTTTGCTTCTTGCCTTCTAAATAAGCTCTATAGAACCTCTGAATTGAAATGCAGTATTTCAATATCGTTGTATATCTTGTCCTTTCTGATAACATTAGTTTTTGTGCTCTGAATCTATTTTGAATGGTCGCTGTGGCTGATCGCAACTGTAGATATGTTTGTTTGTCTCTTCGCATCATGAGTAAAGCTTTGTACTTTTGTTGTACGAGAATAATTAGCTGTCTGGTCCTTAAATACTTCTCTCTTTCTGCCCTCATATCACAAAGACTTCTGAATCTTCTCTGCACACATAATACCGCTTCCCGAAGCCGGCAAAACTCTCGTCTGGCTTTCTGAATTTCTTTATAACGTTTATAATGATCCCCAATAAGTAATGCTGCGTTTTTCATTTGTAGATACGTTGCCCTTTGTTTCTTGGTTTCTAAATGCGATTTATAGTATCTCTGAATAGTTATTGTGGAAGTTCTAATTGTGATGTACTGTTGTCTAACGATTTTCATTTCGATGTACGATCTGAAATACTTCTGTATGCAGATAGTTGCTGTTCTAATTTGAATATACTCCTGTCTTTGCTTCCTACCAATTATATACGCCCTATAGATTTTCTGGATAGTAACACTAGCTTGCTTCGACTGCTGATATTGTTGTTGCACCTCTTTTCCTTTCTTACAACTTCTGAACCAGTTCTGGATTTTGACAGCAGCCTGTTTTTGTTGAAGATATTGCTTCCTTTGGTTTCTACCTAGTACGAACGCTCTATAGGCATTCTGAATAGTGATACAGGACGATTTCAATTTAAGATACGTAGCTCTTTGCAAACGCATTTTCACTATGGCAACATATTTACGCTGAATGACCACAGTTGCCTGACGAAGTTTCTTATATTCTTCTCTCTGCTTCCTCATCAGAATTTGGGCTCTATACCTTCTCTGCATAATAATCACAGATTGCCTTAGTTTTAGATATTCAGATCTCTCTTTGCGCATTTTTACCAAGTTTCTGTAGGTCTTTTGTAGAACAACAGAGGCATTCCGTAAGCGCATGTATGCGTTTCTTTGAGCTTTCGCTTGTAAATAGGATCGGAAGTATTTTTGAATCAGGATCGTCGATTGGCGTAGCTTTACATAATCTTCTCTCAACTTCTTCATTTTTAAATACGATTTGATATAAGTTTGGAGTACAATCGTAGCATTCTTGGCTCGCAAAAAGTTTTCTTTCTCTTTCTTCATTAATTGGTGAGCTCTGAACCTTCTTTGTAGGAAGATGATTAGATCTGTCTGTCTCATGTATTCTCGGTGACATTTCTTACGTCTATACAACGCCTGTATTTTGATAACACTTTCCTTGAGCGCTAGATGTTCCTTACGAGCGGCTCTCATTTGAAGAAGCGCTCTATAACGGTATTCCACTGTTTTGACAGCGTTCTTGAGCTTCAAGAAATATCTTCTCTGTTGGAGCATACGATAATAACTCTGTATAACAACAGCGCTTCGCCGCTTCGTAGCAAAATCCTGCATTTCCTTTTTCATCAACAATTTGCTCCTATATCTCTGTTGGATGCACGTGACAGCTTGCTTGTAACGAATGTATTCTTTCTTTATGAGATATCTGCGAACTAAACTTTGTACAGTAACAATCCTCTTTAATTGTATTGTGTATCGTCGGATACACAACCACCGTCTGATTTGACATTGTAAATGAATAGCTGCTTTACGTCTCAACTCCTCTCTCTCTAATCTTAATTTCTCGAGAGTTGCTTTTGCTTCCCTCATCATCCTAACAGATCTGTACCAGGTTTCGATCTTCAGAACACTCCTCTTCCACCTGATAAGGCGACTCCTATGTATCCACATTCTGCAGTACTTTTGAACTATGGTAGTAGCAGTCGTTATTTGTTGCATCTTCCATTCGACTAGCCGGTTGTACTGGATACGGCGCCACCAACACTGGATCACGCTCGCAGCGATAATTTTTTCCCGAAGTTTCTTCTCTTCTTCCCTCCTCTTCTCCATAATAACTTCGAACTTCTTCTTCCACCACGTCTGAATAACATTAGCGGCTTTTTCGAACAACGGAGCGCGGAATACATGAATGATCTGCCAGAGAAGAGACAGTGTCTTTTCCCTGTGACCATCAGCAATGTCGTTAGACGTGATTTCACCAACGATCATATAATTAGCCTCCTTCAATGCGTTTAATGCAATTTGCACGTTATGGATCTTTTGAAGGCGCGATATAGCGGGCGTCCTTAGCTGTTTCAATAAGCCATCTTTCATCAGAATAATCTCCATAACCTTTGTCAATCGAACGCCGTCTCTTATATCCAAGGCTATGTTGTGCACAGCATACTTATACTCGTCTAGGTACGATTGTTTGTGGCTCACGACGTACCCAAGCGGACGAAGGTGTTTTGTGATGTCGCCAATACCTGCGATAAGTTCTCTTGTAAATCTTATGATAATGTCTCTGCTCTCTTTACAGACTGCGTTCCTGCAGAAAAGACAGGGGTCGTGCGAAATAAGTTTCCGTTGCTTAGCTTGATCCAAGAAGAAAACGAGCATGAAAAACTTTTTTAGGGTAAACTTCTTGATTGCTTCCATGTAAGCTGGAAGCAGCATGTTCGGCGCATTGGACTTCGAGTGTTTGTTCTTAAGGAAAGGGTTTTTAAACATCCTATGAATTATGAACGTAGTGAGTCCCTCTATGTCGCTATTGGAATGGAGAGGCAAAACTATGCCATAGATGGCTTCGAGGCCGATTCGCAGCCACAATGGATTGTACGACAACAATATCTCCATGATAATCTTTTGTAGTCCAACGTCCAAGTGAAGATTCCGATCAGTCCTGATAGCAATCAGTTTCTTATCAATTTGGGCAGTCAACTTTTGGAAAACTATGCAAATTTCAGGACTCATCAGTAAGGCTCTTGCAGACCTTCGGAGACTTTCCAGTCTGTGACTGTTATGGTAGGCGCTCGACACTTGCTCCTTCGTAGGCGCCAGCGGAACTTCCTTATTTCTGTTATCAATCCACACCTTGCCGACATCTATTTTCTGTTCCACGTTACTATCAAGATCAGCGGGCGGAGTCAGGATACAATTCAGCCATCTTTTGAATTCAGTTTCAAACTTTTCTACAGCTTCTTCATCGTAAAAATATGTAGAAGAGAGAAATGGATCGACTGTCGCTGATTGTGAATACACATTTCCGATTTGGTTAACCGACATATTCTGCAAAATACTTTTGTTCGAATCAAATGTCGTGTTGGATACTTTACTACAAATTGAATCTTTTCCTTTCATTGATGCTCTATTCTTCACAATTTTTTTTACATGAGAAACAGGTATTTTCCAAAGGTCCGGTTCCGCCCTAACAGCTTTTTTAGACCACGTTTGCATTTGACTAGTTGAAGAGATACTGGAAAATCTATCATTAGCCTTGTCAAAAGTGCGATTCATAGTGAACATAGACATTTGTTTATCAGTTCTATCGAAAATTTTAGTATCCGAGAACTGCAAACTTTCTTCGGGAATAGATTGAAGAGGAGGCGTTATGGATCTCGGAGGGGGCGACCGCGTGTCTACTCGCAAGTCATTTTGCCATGCGTTATGTTCATAGGAATTCACGAAATTTCTTTGATCATACGCTTCTTTTTGTTGTTGGTACTCTCTGAAGAGCGCCTGCCTACATATCTTCGGTTGGTCCTTCAAAAAGAACTGAGGTGGTTTCATTTCACACAATTGATTGAAATTAGGCTCCATTGGCGTGTTCGGGGAATCCTTGGTGTATGTATCAGAGCTCAGTTTCAAATGTTCATCTAATATTTCATGCGTGTCGTTGTTCAATTTAGGAAAAGTTTTCCTTTCAGTCGAAAATCTTTGTGGGAAGAATGATAGATCACTAATGCGAGAAAATTCTGTGTTTATAGAGAAGTTAGGACTGTTTAGTTCTTTTGGTGATGATGTGTTTGGATGTTTCTTATTTAGAATAGTGGGCGTTTCCACGTAGGTGTCGACTTGCGTGTGGTGGTTGACTGTCAACCACTTATTAGGGGGTTGAGCAGACGTAACACTGATTATGGAATGTGTCTGGTTTTCTTTATTATAATTTTTATTCTCTAAACTGTCATCTAAGTCGTCACTTTCAGAGTTCATACTCAGGATTATTTTAGGTCCCTTGTCAAGTTTATCAGCTTTAGCTGTTTTTAATGGAGTAAACGTGAGATTATCAAACAGTTCAATTCCTGATACATCATAAGTTTGCTGGTTATTAGAAGGCTTCAGGACATTGTTGGGTACATTACCAAACAGTTCAAGTCCTGATACATCATAAGTTTGCTGGTTATTAGAAGGCTTCAGGACATTGTTGGGTACATTACCAAACAGTTCAAGTCCTGATACATCATAAGTTTGCTGGTTATTAGAAGGCTTCAGGACATTGTTGGGTACATTACCAAACAGTTCAAGTCCTGATACATCATAAGTTTGCTGGTTATTAGAAGGCTTCAGGACATTGTTGGGTACATTACCAAACAGTTCAAGTCCTGATACATCATAAGTTTGCTGGTTATTAGAAGGCTTCAGGACATTGTTGGGTACATTACCAAACAGTTCAAGTCCTGATACATCATAAGTTTGCTGGTTATTAGAAGGCTTCAGGACATTGTTGGGTACATTACCAAACAGTTCAAGTCCTGATACATCATAAGTTTGCTGGTTATTAGAAGGCTTCAGGACATTGTTGGGTACATTACCAAACAGTTCAAGTCCTGATACATCATAAGTTTGCTGGTTATTAGAAGGCTTCAGGACATTGTTGGGTACATTACCAAACAGTTCAAGTCCTGATACATCATAAGTTTGCTGGTTATTAGAAGGCTTCAGGACATTGTTGGGTACATTACCAAACAGTTCAAGTCCTGATACATCATAAGTTTGCTGGTTATTAGAAGGCTTCAGGACATTGTTGGGTACATTACCAAACAGTTCAAGTCCTGATACATCATAAGTTTGCTGGTTATTAGAAGGCTTCAGGACATTGTTGGGTACATTACCAAACAGTTCAAGTCCTGATACATCATAAGTTTGCTGGTTATTAGAAGGCTTCAGGACATTGTTGGGTACATTACCAAACAGTTCAAGTCCTGATACATCATAAGTTTGCTGGTTATTAGAAGGCTTCAGGACATTGTTGGGTACATTACCAAACAGTTCAAGTCCTGATACATCATAAGTTTGCTGGTTATTAGAAGGCTTCAGGACATTGTTGGGTACATTACCAAACAGTTCAAGTCCTGATACATCATAAGTTTGCTGGTTATTAGAAGGCTTCAGGACATTGTTGGGTACATTACCAAACAGTTCAAGTCCTGATACATCATAAGTTTGCTGGTTATTAGAAGGCTTCAGGACATTGTTGGGTACATTACCAAACAGTTCAAGTCCTGATACATCATAAGTTTGCTGGTTATTAGAAGGCTTCAGGACATTGTTGGGTACATTACCAAACAGTTCAAGTCCTGATACATCATAAGTTTGCTGGTTATTAGAAGGCTTCAGGACATTGTTGGGTACAGTTAGTCTGGTGCTGCTTGTGTAAGACTTGTCATATGTTTGTTGTAAGAAATCAGGCTTGCGCATGTTAGAGAAAACTTCAGAAGTATCAAAGTTAAAATCAACACTACCCGGCGAATCAAATGGACACCTATCTTGACGGAAGTCCATGGAATAATTATTCATGGACATATTTTCTTTGTTGTACCCTTGAGTTATCTTCTGCTGGGACTGGATAACATTGTATGTCTTTTTAATTTGTGTAGTGTTGTAAATGATCTCAGATTTCTTCTTGTAAAGAGATACAGGGGATTTCTTAGTTGGCTTTTTTTTTATTTTACCTGGTGATACTTTGAAACCTTTAGCTTGGCCACCTTTTCCTTTTATATTCTGAAATAAGATTGGATATCTCTATTAATGATACATTCATTTAATTTAAAGGGGTAAACAAGTCTATTTACCCCTTTTAGTAGTAAGTAGTACCTATTAGTCAATAGGTACTACTTTAAGTTGCAGAAACTGAAATTATTTCAAGAAATATTATTATTACCGACAAATAGCCCACCACTTCTCCACCTAACAAGATGTTGAAGATGAAGGCAACATCTCTTCACATTTTAAAAACATATTACTAAAAATGGTGACTACAACAATATATATAACTACTATGATAATAATTCTTTGTCATGCTAATTTTCAGAGGAAGTAGAAAAAACCCTAGGCTATTGAAGATACCAAAAATTAACCAATTGTCTGTCTAGGAACTTAGCCAATTACTTATGCATAGTATTGTCATTCTTAAATCCACTAGGCTGACACATACTCTATAAATAAACATATGTAAATGAAAGAAAATTACCATAACAGATTTGAGGACCACAATGACATCATACCGGCCCCTGTTCTCGTTGGTGAAGCGAATTGTCTCCCTGATGCCAGTTGGCTGAGTCGGCGTCCACATCATGGTCAGGCAGTAACATGTTTCCGGTTCCACAACCAGCCATTCTCCCGGCAAATGTATCACTAAGCCAGGTGGCAGTGATTTGCCAAGAGTTATCTGGTAAAAAGGAAAGATTATTCAATTTATTCCTTTTAAATGATTATGGATGTTGATTAGCTGTGCTGGTGCTGTGGTGTGTGGTCTGCGTCACATTTTAACATTAATGCTCCACTCCTAACATTCATAGTGTGATGTTATATAGCCTTTTCAACACAAAAAGATTTTTTCAATTCAAACCAGTATTTATTGAGATAAGCACATTCAACCAAACAAACAAATTTCTCAGATTTATAATATTAGTATAGAGTACCCGGTTGACCGGTTTTGTTTTTGGTAAAGGGTTTCTAAAAATGAACCTAGCTTGAAAAAAAAGAGAGGAATAAAATATTATAGCAAACATAATATCCTCCTGAGCAAATTTCAGTCACGGTGGCCGATTAGCCAAGTATGCTGGATTTATTTATATGAAGTCACTGGAGACAAGTGCCCTCTCTATTCTGTTAGTTGCATAGTACCATGGGATGGCAAGCTGATACAAATGGGGTAGTGCTAGGCACAGGATTAATGGCTTCACATGCTTTCTGACGCTTGGGTGAGACAAACCACTAACTTCCAAAACTCCCAGCTGCTACTGACAAATTTCTATTATTAGAAATCTCAATACTTTGAGCCTAACCTCGGAATCGAAACCACAACCTCTCCTTCAGCACTTGCACTTGCAACCACTAGGGTAATGGGCCAGTTGAATAGCCCATGCATTTTGCCATGGTAAATTTAAATTTGAGAATATGGATGTGATTTAAGTCGAAAGTGACTGCACGCAAAATGCGCCCTTAGTCGTGGAGTCAAAGTGATAAATACAGCTTGAACACTGGAAATAGACGAAAGAATGGTCATTATTGTAATTCATAATAATAAGTAATATTCACAACATTGTTGACATGTGGGATATGGACTCCGCAATCATTTTATGGATAGTCGTGTCAGCCAATGGCTTAATAGCCACAAGTCTCAACAACACCTTAGGAGGCTTTTGTTAGGCAGCTGAATCAAGGGCTTAATTCGGAAAGCAGTACTTCTGGACACGGCTCGTATTTTTAGGAGGTTCCTCTCTCTGGAGCCCTGACCTTAGCTTGGACCCTGTTCCCAATCACAGTGGGCTACAATTTTTTATATTTTTAAATGAACTTGGACCCTGTTCCCGATCCCGGTGGGCTACAATGTTTATATTTTTAAATTAATAAAATTTATAAAATAAGTTAAGAAATTGAATAAACGAAAATATAAATGTTTAACCTACCAGATAGAAGTCCCTGTTCATTCACAACCTTTCATCAATATTAGGTCAAGCCTCTACATAATATAATTAGTGACTGTAGTACCTGTTGCACTTGTTTTGATGGATTGAACACCTCCAGATTCCTCTCACAGGATGCACCGATAAGAACATTATCAAAAACCACTTGCGGAGGCCGAGAGAATGGAGCCAAAACAAGACGAGGACATTCTTCTTTAGGTGACTCTTTTACTACAGATTCCGTACGGCGAGCCCTTCGTATGTGCTCAGGTGTATTTTCAATCTAAAATAATAATAATAAAATCAGTTTGAAATGTGACACAATCTATAAAACAACAGGCAATGCAATCATTTCTGATATATATGGACAATGAACTGATACACACTTGGAAATACATTATTGGAATGTCTGTATCACTCTTCACTATGTTATTCACTAGTTTCACTTTATTTTACCACACATTTTAATGAAAACGTTTTGAACCTAAATAACAAACGAACTTTGAATTGAAATTCAAACAATTTTCAAACTTCAAACCGTTCACAGTTTTTTTTTTAATTTTCCCCAAAGGGAAGGCTATAATCTTTTGTCCATATTGCCTAGTCTGTTGTACCACATTCTAATGGTTTTTTGAGTTTCTGGTTACAAATATATCGATTCGGCCTTCTCGGCAAGTTTCAAGTGAGGTAGTCAATGCTAAAAAGAAATCTCAGCTCCACCTTCCCGAGATCGCGCCTGTTTCAATAATTCCACATATTTTCCAGGTGCGTAGACACTTGAGATACAAAACTATTCCAATTTACATCACAATATCTACTAGGCTAGGAATCAATTTACGAATAATTAAGCCGCTAAACTTCACTCAAACAGTATAATAGAATAACTCTAGGAAACTTCACTCGACAAAATCCCGCCAAAGATCCCCGTTCACCATTTCGGAATTAGAGAGCGACCAAATAATCGAATATATCCATCGACAATTTTACGGTTTCCCAAAAACAGCAATACAAAAAATAAAAACGCGTCGTGGACAGACGTTTTATTTCTCAGAATTGTTTGTATATGGCAACTATTTAGGCTAGTTGTCATTTTAGCACTACGAAATTTTCGACCTTCCTTTTCCAATCTTACGTAGGTATATTCAGTATTTATACCTCAAAATTTTACCATTATTGGCCACAAGTCGTGTTCCTATATCAGTTCCGTGTATAATTTTCCAGAACACAGCTCGAAACAATGGCTGACTCGAATTCAAACGAGAATACTTGCGTAGTGTGTTTCAAGAACGTTTTATACTATTCGGTTGGCGAATGTGACCATCCCGTATGTTTCGAGTGTTCCACCCGAATGCGGGTGCTCTGCCTGCAGAATGAGTGTCCTATCTGCAGGCAAGACCTTTCAAGGGTAAGTTAGAGTTATGTTTAAAATTATGAATGTTATGTTTCTTACATCCTCAGAGCACAGGCTATCATTGTGCAACATTGTGTATTATAAACACATTCAGCGAATCTTCTGCATTATTTCATAATAGGCGAATGTTTCCACTATTCTGCATACTTCTATAATAGTGTATTCCTATATTGATAAACTTTTCATACATAGCACAATGAGATTATGTGTGGAACATTAATAAAGTATGGTTTTTTCACTGGTGTCATTGTATTTTGTTGATTGCCATGTTTTGATTTATTTTAGTGATTGTTCCTTGTAATAAAAATAAACAGCATTGAATTATAAATTATTGATACTCAAAACATACAAAAAAAAAACTGTAACATTCAACTGTATGGTCATCAAGTAATTATATTATAATTACTTTATGCTGACACACCTAATCTATAATCTTAAAAGTCATAATATTGCACCATAGTTTTTAAATTGTATCTTGTCATCTTGATTAGCTTTTTCAATAGTTTCATGGTATGAAATTAATTTCCTCATGGTCTATGTACTGTTAACTAGGACATGGTTCTATCTTTTCCGGCCTTGCTCCTATGACCTATCCCAAAATATTCATACATCAAAGTTGATAAATAAAAAAAAAGTGACATACAGTGACATCAAAGTTTATCATGCCCATACAGCTGCTGTGGAAATCAGCTTTTGAGAAGTTTTTTTTTAAATAACATACAATTTTACCCTTTATTATATTAGTTTAGATTACTATGGTAATACCTAGAAAGGATTGTTATCAGAACATGGGGGTGTCAAAACAATGCCCTTTATAAAATACACTGTTGGTACATAAATACCTAAGCAAATATTAGAACATTAAATTAAGCGGGGGACAGTGACTCTTACCCTTTTATAGACTAATTGAAGCTTAACATAAACAAACAAGGCAAGGACCAAAGATATTTCACGATTAATAATTTGCCCGTGACTTCGTTCACGCATATCCCATTTTATTTTATTTTTTTGTTTCTGTATAGCCTATGTCCTATAGCCTTTCTCATCAATGTGGTTATCATAAACAAAAAGAATTTTCCAAATCTAACTGGTAGTTCCAGAGGTTAGCACGTTCAAACAAATAAACAAACTCTTCAGCTTTACTATATTACTATAGATGTACATTATAATCTTCATCTCTTTGTTATAAGTTAATTGTAAGAGGAAAACGTCACCCTTAAGTTGAAGATACTGAATATGGTTTTTTTTTTCAAATAATCTATAGTCAGATCATAGGGAAAGCAGTCTTAAATAACTTTTTCATGTCTGCCAGTAGATTAGTAAAAATATTTAAAAACAGCATTTATTATTACAAATTTGTAACTAAAATGAATGAAAAAAAAAACGGGCCAGGTGCGAGTCAGACTCTCACACGAAGGGTTCCATACCATAAACTGAAAAAAAAACATGCTTCTTGTATGGGAGCCCTTGTATGCCCTTTATTTTTAATTTAATTTTACTCTTTGTTGTTATACCAATAAATACACTCGGTGCATTATACAATACTAAGTCAAATAATACTTCACAGGTTGTATTTACTGACACAGTACAACCTTATAAGGAGCTCCGCAACAGGGCTTTTACGGACCGCCTCTTTGAGAGGCAATTCAAAATTGGGTTCTGCAGTGAGGAGATCAAGCAGGCTTACGAATTGCTTCTGGAGAACCGCTGCAAGATCTGTGACAAGATTCCACCATTTCGTACTTTCACTATGCTCAGTGATCACATGAGAAAAGTCCATGAAAGATACTTTTGTGATCTGTGCGTTAAGCATTTAAGGGTAAGAAATAAAAATGTGTTGTTTTCTAGTATTAGTTTATTTTTTAAATTATATGCTCTAGTCACTGCATGCATTTCATTTCTACTACTGGTTTTGTTTACTTTGTGGTTTGTGGTCTTCTGTTGTAAGAACCTAATTAAATTAATAAACATCCTTATAAATCTTATGATCTGTTGACCAGCAAAGGAAAACAATGAAGTAAATGCAATATTGAATTAAATTTTATAAGCAATAAAACCTAAATGACGTAAGAGCAAAATTTATTTACGTAATTAAAAGCCGAGAGATTAGCAATAATGACTAACATAAACAAGTCCAAACTTGCATTTCTTAGAAAAAATGTTTGGGCTTAACCACACTTCAATTAAATTTGTCATCTTTTCTACTTATTAGTAAAATATTTTAATAATTGTAAATAAATACTTGTTACGAGAAGTTTTACCACCTAGAAAACATAATTATTTGAAATGAATGTAAAAACTTTATTAATTGTGGTTATGCCATCAAGCATCATCATAACTTACGCAATGCATTTTGCGAATCGGTGATTTAATGTACATTTAAATATTCCCTACACCTATAAAAAACTAGTTTATCAACCTACTTAACTTAGACAATGGACTCAACAAAATGTTTATAGTTTTTGTAACTATCATTAGTAAATGTTATAAGAACTTATCAGGTATAATGTAAACAATAGTTTATTACTTGAATGGGAGCAATAAAGTAAAAATTGATAATGTCGTCACTAACATAATGTTATGCAATTTGTAGATATTCACTATGGAGAGAAAGTGCTATACACGTCAAGAACTGGCTCATCATCGACGGAGAGGCGATGTTGACGATACATCACACAGGTAACCTTCTGTCTATAACTTAAGCCTCTCTCATAAAAAAAACACAAATATATACTTAAGTAAATCCATAATACATTATTGCGCGCTATATCAAACTGATTTATTATTGAAATGCGCGGAACGCAATAAAAGAAAATGAAATGCAAACACAATTCTTTCTATGGGAGTTAAATACGATTGTAAGTTTTCTCATTTTATGCTTATGACTTAGCATTTATTATATTTATAGTTCTCAGTTTGGGACCAGAATAAAGTACAAATTCCATCATTGGAGCATGGCCTGTCATGATTACTGCGACACTATCTTGGACAAACTATCGAAAGTACGGTTTTCTTTAAATTCACAGACAGGGAAGATTCCTGTCTGTGTATACCAAGACCCAACTAGATTGTAGTCGTCCGACGACGATAATCATAGTGTTTATTTGCTCAACAAGTCATTGATCGCTAAAAAAATAATTTGAAGTCGATCCATAATCGTAATCCAGCCGGCCATACGCCACACTACCAAGCGATCACAATCTACGTGCATCTTAATTTTATTTATCGCATAATATGGCCTGACGAGTATTTTATCTATCAAATAAATACGTATTTTGCGTAAAACGTGACACGCGTTTCTTATCATAGCAATAAATGATAAAAGCTTTATAAGTGCAGTATCCACATGCTTAGCTATCAGCTGTATTTACATAACTAATTGGCTGGGATGACTGTTATGTCATGTACCTACTATTACGTATGAACCAGCTTTCATCAATATGTGCCCCAGGCCACTGAACCAGTAATATATTTGACCGCCTCGTATTGGTGAAGGGCGCTAATACTAAATATGGGGTCATTGGGGGGGCCTTTGGTTCGGGCATTTCTCAATTGTAGCCTGGGGTGTATATTTGCCCAGTTAGCCATTTTGTTACACCAACAGTTACTTTTCTGTTCTAATATCTAAACTACTAGGACGTAGTGTTTATGTTTAGAGTTGCTTTAGAACTACGGTAACACGCGAGTGACAAAATACACACTGATAAGCGCTTAGCGATATCGGAAAATATGCGAATACCGTGTTTTGTTTTAAGATCTGTTACAACGGAAGCCGGTATGAATATCTTATTAAATGTTCATGTTTTTCTTTCCTTACAATATTCTGATACAAATTAGAAGATGTGGAATATGAAACTAGTTAATATATTAATAGTTAATATATTATGGATAATATCCTGGTTAAAATAATCCAATAACTATAAACATAAAAAATGTTACTTTCTTAACTGGTTAGGCAGCTAGTCACTCTATATAATGGACCTTAAACTAAAAATTTGAAAACATGTGACCATCCTCCAAACCACACAATTTTTTTTTTTGTGGTGTTGGCGTTGTGGATTATTATATAAAAAAAGACTGAATCAAAAATTATGGTCCGTTACTTCTCACAGCCGACTTGGAGGCGTTTATGACAGATCGGACGGAAAAGGCAACACGCCAGGAAGAGTGGAAGACCTTGCCTAGTAGTAGAAAGATATAGGTTGATAAACACGAGCGAGTCTTACAGTAGTCGCATAAGATGTGCAACATCTGACGTCTCACCTTGGCAAAAAGCAACATTAACATTAAAATTACCAACTGACAGCCAACTCGACAACTGCGCGCGCTCATTGGTCAAATCGAATAGGGCTCGCTCATTGATCAAATCAAATAGCGCGCGCTTCCTCGGCTTCCTGTTACCCACTTCCGTCCCATTTCACGAAATCATTCCCACAGATTGCAGGAAACCGAGGGGAAAGATGTTACACATCAAAAACTCCAAGGAGGTGATCTACGTCCCAGCAGTGGGAGCGTTATGCTATGTTAAACGTTATATATTATGCTGCCTTCATCTCCAAGAAATTGCAGGCCTGCTCTTATAGGTGTATCTTTTCTAACAGGGGCCATCCTCTCTGCGAGTTTTGTGAGGAACGTTTCATGGACGCGGACGAGTTGTACCGGCACTTGCGCAAAGAACATCTGTACTGCCATCTGTGCGACGCGGATGGACGCAACCTGTACTACGCGTCGCACTCAGCGCTTGCGCATCACTTCCGGACCGACCACTATCTCTGTGAGGAGGGGGAGTGCGCTGGACTACACCTGACTGCCGTGTTTAGGAGCGAAATTGATCTTAAAGGTGGGTTTCGTTATTCGTTGGTTTTGGACGCATGAGTCTGAATGAAGTTTGTTTGCTAACAAAACATTCAGACTTCATGTCTCACATCATCGTCATCACGACTTAACTGCTGAAAGGATTGAGTGTAGTCCTTAACCTGAATTAGCAGTCACAGATGATAGATTTATTCCGGTACTGCGTTCTCTTGGGATAATATAAACAAATTAACGCGGTAGTAGCCGCGTGTAGAAACTTCTAAACTTATTAAGTCATTCGCTTTCGCAATTTACTACATGAGTTTGTGGATGGTGCTACTTAAGTTCAGAATGGAAGCTTGAGAGCTGTTTTTGAACTTACTCGCTACTTTTTGTTTAAAAGAAATACTCATAATATAAATTCAAACAGTTCCATGGGGGCAGAAACTAAAGAACATGACTTATAAGGTCTTTCTAGGCATCCTTGTAGTCAAATCATTTACAGGCACTTTTGAATTGTCAAGGTTTAAAAGTCAAGACGGGGCCCGCTAGGGCCGGAGCCTGCCAGGGTTGCGGAATTTGTTCGAAAGAGTCACCGCGGCCCTGGAACGCAAAGGGCTTTAGAAGGAACACGGATGGGTTTTAGTCAGTAAGAGTCTGACACGCCCTTCCGCTCCGCCCAGAGCGGAAGAAGTCATTTGATGATTTCCCATCCATAAAAAAAAAAAAAAAAGGTTTAAAAGTCAAAAAGATGAAGTTCTGTCGATGAGAGCACTGAGTATGATCTGCAGCAACACTTATTCACCGTCTCCATCGCCGGCGCGGCAGAATTGCACGTTCCAAAGCGAAGATCTCTACGGAGAAGGACGTGCAAGAAACTCCATGGACACTTGAATCAGTGCATAGTCAATCAGTCCTTTTGCTAGTTGCCTTTCCTTGATGTTACTTATCGATGGTTATCGCCACCAGCCCACAAGGCGACGGTGCATGGTCGCGGGCTGGCGCGCGGGGCCGCTCGGCAGGCGCGCACGCTGGAGCTACAGTTCAACATCACGCCGCATGCCGTACAGAGGACGCCCAGGTATTGTGACTGACTGAGTGTGCTAATACTGCGAGTTTGTACAGTGAGTCCCTTGTAATAGTGCAACCCCCAAATGGGTGAAACTACACCAAAAATTATCGACATATACTTTTGAAAAATATCACCTGGTCGGGTAAAAGATGAGGACAATAATTACGTATTCAAAAATATATTTCATTCTATTTTTATTTTTTTACTCTGAACACATAATTCAAGTTATTCACAAAAGCATAAAAATATAATCTACATATATTTTTGGGCTAGTTTAATCCCCTTTCAGGATTGCACTGTATTCAGGAACACAGTGTATGTTGCCAGTACAGCACAAACAAATAATGATCAATCCTTGTCTGTATGCTCAACTCTTTCGTGGCACATACCTTTTAAAATAACTGCAATTGTAACTACGCAAACAAGAAAAATAATCTCAGGTATAAATTGAAACAAACCAAAAACAGAATTTTCCGAATCAGTCCAGGCGTCTTCGAGAAATCGAGGAACATGTATATAAATAAAAAATAAAATCATCCATCATCAGATCCTGACCTGATGACCATGGGACCACCTGGGACTACCCTTTTGAACAAAAAAAAAGAATTTTCCAAATCCGTTTAGGCGTCTTCGAGTAATCGGGGAACATAAATATAGTTTCCGACGAATTGAGAACCTCCCCCTTTTTTGAAGTCGGTTAAAACAAGTGTAACATGATGTATATTCAGCATTTTGCCTATGCTATGTAAATTCATTATACAGGTAAAGTTATTTAATGGTAGAAGAGTCAAGTTTGATTATACCAAGCGGCGATACATATTTGGTCATCGTCATAATTATCATCGACAGCAAACCACAAACAGTCGCAGAACACAATGGAAGTACAACACGCTCAAAATGGAGGTTCTTCCATGCCATCCCACAAGCGCTACAGCCCTATCGCAGGGCGAATGCACTGATGACTTCAAGACCGGAACTTCGCACCTATGACGTAACTGCCTTCATGCACTAGTGAAGAGGATTGTGAGGATTACGACATTATTCTTGATACTTGAAAAATAAAAAACACGACCTCATTTGCTGCGCAAAAGAAAAGACCAGTTCAATGCAGAAAGTGTTTTTAAAGTATGCTTAGCCATCAAAATGCAGAACTTATAATAAAAGACTGATATATATTATTCCAGAGACAGGAATCACCGGGATCAAGTTCGCGAAGAGCCGGTCGATGTTCCGTTGCCTCCTCCAACGATGACGCAAGCTAACATCGACACCGGCAGCGTGGAACAGTTCCCGCGACTGTCGGCCACGCCCGCCGCGCCCGGACTGATGATGTCTGCGCCGCATCGTGCTTACAAAGGTACTGTCGGCACTATACATACAAGCTAACATCGACACCGGCAGCGTGGAACAGTTCCCGCGACTGTCGGCCACGCCCGCCGCGCCCGGACTGATGATGTCTGCGCCGCATCGTGCTTACAAAGGTACTGTCGGCACTATACATACAAGCTAACATCGACACCGGCAGCGTGGAACAGTTCCCGCGACTGTCGGCCACGCCCGCCGCGCCCGGACTGATGATGTCTGCGCCGCATCGTGCTTACAAAGGTACTGTCGGCACTATACATACAAGCTAACATCGACACCGGCAGCGTGGAACAGTTCCCGCGACTGTCGGCCACGCCCGCCGCGCCCGGACTGATGATGTCTGCGCCGCATCGTGCTTACAAAGGTACTGTCGGCACTATACATACAAGCTAACATCGACACCGGCAGCGTGGAACAGTTCCCGCGACTGTCGGCCACGCCCGCCGCGCCCGGACTGATGATGTCTGCGCCGCATCGTGCTTACAAAGGTACTGTCGGCACTATACATACAAGCTAACATCGACACCGGCAGCGTGGAACAGTTCCCGCGACTGTCGGCCACGCCCGCCGCGCCCGGACTGATGATGTCTGCGCCGCATCGTGCTTACAAAGGTACTGTCGGCACTATACATACAAGCTAACATCGACACCGGCAGCGTGGAACAGTTCCCGCGACTGTCGGCCACGCCCGCCGCGCCCGGACTGATGATGTCTGCGCCGCATCGTGCTTACAAAGGTACTGTCGGCACTATACATACAAGCTAACATCGACACCGGCAGCGTGGAACAGTTCCCGCGACTGTCGGCCACGCCCGCCGCGCCCGGACTGATGATGTCTGCGCCGCATCGTGCTTACAAAGGTACTGTCGGCACTATACATACAAGCTAACATCGACACCGGCAGCGTGGAACAGTTCCCGCGACTGTCGGCCACGCCCGCCGCGCCCGGACTGATGATGTCTGCGCCGCATCGTGCTTACAAAGGTACTGTCGGCACTATACATACAAGCTAACATCGACACCGGCAGCGTGGAACAGTTCCCGCGACTGTCGGCCACGCCCGCCGCGCCCGGACTGATGATGTCTGCGCCGCATCGTGCTTACAAAGGTACTGTCGGCACTATACATACAAGCTAACATCGACACCGGCAGCGTGGAACAGTTCCCGCGACTGTCGGCCACGCCCGCCGCGCCCGGACTGATGATGTCTGCGCCGCATCGTGCTTACAAAGGTACTGTCGGCACTATACATACAAGCTAACATCGACACCGGCAGCGTGGAACAGTTCCCGCGACTGTCGGCCACGCCCGCCGCGCCCGGACTGATGATGTCTGCGCCGCATCGTGCTTACAAAGGTACTGTCGGCACTATACATACAAGCTAACATCGACACCGGCAGCGTGGAACAGTTCCCGCGACTGTCGGCCACGCCCGCCGCGCCCGGACTGATGATGTCTGCGCCGCATCGTGCTTACAAAGGTACTGTCGGCACTATACATACAAGCTAACATCGACACCGGCAGCGTGGAACAGTTCCCGCGACTGTCGGCCACGCCCGCCGCGCCCGGACTGATGATGTCTGCGCCGCATCGTGCTTCCAAAGGTACTGTCGGCACTATGCATACAGAGGTGCGGTCAGCACTATACATATAATGGTTCTGTCAGCACTGTACTTACACTGTAATTAGGTTCTTTATCACACTGTGTGCAGTAAAACCCAAAATACTATTAGGTACTTATTACTTTTTAAAAGATGTAATGCTGATGCATTACATCTTTTAAAAAGTAATAAGTTCTATTCTAGCATATACAACTAGAACTATATATATATCACTAAGAGTTCCCTGCAACTGTTACTTAGCCATGTGCCTCCGATCACAAAATATGGATTGCTTTTCAAAAGTAATAATGTTTGTTTGTCCAGGTGCAGCCGGGCTCCTGCGCAACGACAGGAACTTCCCCGCGCTGGAGGGCGTGTCCGGGCCCGCGCGCGCCGCCCGCCCCGCCGCGCCCGCGCCCGCTACCGTCGCTGCTACTATTGTCAGGAACAGTACGTATCTACTTAGTTTACTTACTCTAATCCTAGTAATAATAATCCCCTGACCGCATTTGAATCACTGGCCAATCTCAATGAAGATTAGCCAAGTATGCTGGAGTTATCATAGTCCACAAGTGTGTGCGCAAATAGACGATGGACATGACCGGGGAGAGATCAGGCGCAGGACGAACGGCTTTACGTGCTTTCCGAAGCACGGAGTACTACTACTAAGGCCTCTTATAATACAGTCATCATATCAGCCGAAAGACGTCCACTGCTGGACATGGGCCTCCCCCAAGGGGGGGTTTGCCACGCTTGGCAGACGGGTTGGCGACTGCAGTGTAACGGTTGCACAGAACCCCAGAGAATGCTGCTTCCCATTGTCTGGTGAGTCCCTTAGTCGCCTCTCACGACACCCATGGGAAGCAATGGGATGGTGCTATTCTTTTACGCCCGACACCATACAGAACCATAATACAGTGAAGTTTGAATATTGTCAAAACGTTTGCATATTGGTATTTCCATTTTGCATTTAAAAATGTCTCATTGGTAATCATCATTAACCATTAGCAGTCTACTGTTGTATAAGGTCCATAATCCGTCCTCAGTAGGTCTAGCTGAGGATCACGAAATGAGAAATAAACGCATCAACCTACAAATGTTTTTGTCTCTATTCATTTGTGTGGAATAAAAAAAACTGAAATCCTGTCAGTATACCTCTTTTTTCCTCCATGCATTTGAGCTCGATCCTCGAATACACTAATTCAAAACTAGGGATGTTATAAATATGAAATTTCGGATCTGGATACGGATATTAAATTATTTCTGATTATCCGTTACTTTCGGTTACGGATATTTATATAATAACTTTTGCCCGCGACTTAGTACACGAATATTCCGTTATTTCCCGTTCGCGTATAGCCTATTTATAGCCTTCCTCATGAATGTAGCTATCATATACAAAAATATTTTTCCAAATACTACTGGTAGTTCCAGAGTTTAGTGCGTTCAATCAAACAAACAAACTCTTCAGCTTTATTATATTAGTATAGGTACCATGCAAGTGACGCGCGCGACTAGTGTTGCTCGGCCGGGCAGACAAACTTGTCTAACGTGTCTCATTTAGTCTCTGCCCCTATCCGAAATTATCCGAAACTTTTATATCGGATACAGTTAAGGATAGATTTTGATTTCGGATGTCTGATTGGTTCGGTTACGGAGCTCTTGAATATCCCTGTTCAAAATTCATTCAAATATCATCGTTCCTCCATTGAACCACGAACTTTCTATTCTACATTAAACAATTCGTCGTTCCAGCCAAGCCCAGCGTGTCCATCCAGCTGCACAGCCAGCCGGCCAGCGCCAGCAACTTCCGCCTCACGCAGACTAGCGCGCACCGCATCTCCGTGCCGCCGCAGCACAGGAAGCCGCCGCCCATCAGCAACGATGACGACTTCCCGTCGCTCGGGTTCGCTCGGGACGACCATCCTAGCGTCGGAGCTGGGACCGTGCAAGCGCCTAAGGTAGCGTTTTAGAGTGCGGAATAAAATACAGAATAGACTGTTGATATTGGACATGGAGCTGTAGAAATAGACTTTCATAAGTGTCAGTGGCGTAGGTCATCTAACTGTAACGAAGCTTTTCCAACCTGAGGTGCCACATTTACGGCTTGTGCCATATACTGTCTGAATACAGTGTAAGGAACGTCATAGTCATTAGCCAACAAATCGAGAGCATTCATTTTTCATTTTGCTAGTCTTTTAAAGCAATACCTTTTGTTTTATTCCAGGTCTCTCTAATAAACAGCCAAGAGATGCAAGCTCTAAAGAGCAACCACGTCCAAACTCACCATAAGAAGGTTCCTCTAAGTTCGGAAGCGTTTCCCGCGCTATCATCTACATCCGCACCGGTGGCTCCGCCGCAGTGGATCACCGTCTCCAAGTCCAAAGAGAAGCAGAAGCCGACTAAGCCCGAGCCTCCTCCGACGCCCAGGGAACCGGCCTTCAACGCTGTATCAGACTTCCCCACTCTACCCATCAACTTAACTAAATCAAAGTCCAAAAAGCAAGCTCAACCTCAACCGACCTCACCACCGCCCCAAAATAACGAAAATACAAAACTAAGTAAAAAGGAAAAGAAAAAACAAAACAGTAAAAAGGAAAACTTGCTCGACACGTACAACGTGAACGGTACTAATGATAAGAAGTTATTGAAGGAGTCGTACGCTTCTGTCAACGCTAATAATAATAATCAAACTGTGGAAGATAAAAAAGTTAAGACCGTAGACACAACGGTCAACGCTGAAAAGAGGAACGGTGGGAACGGGGACTTTAGTCTTGCTGCTAAAGACTATCCTCCACTAAGTTCGCGGAGCGACAATAGTTTGCCGAGCAAGAAGATGACGAACGGTAGCGTGCCGCCGGGCTTCCAGCCGCGCCCCGCGTGCGACGGCATGACGTTCACGAACTCGGCCGGCCAGACGTTCCCCGCGCCCTTGCACAACTACATGCCGCCACCGAACTTCGAGCATAGGAACCGAGCTTTAGTGAAGCAATTTGCAGTCGCTTTAGGCGGTGCCGACGCTGTCGAGGAGTTCAAGGTTGCGTCGCGAGCGTTCCGTGACAGCTCTATCAGTGCGGAGCAGTTCCACCAGCACTGTCGCTCAGCGCTGGGCTCGCAGTTTGACGCGGTGTTCC
>NDFZ01004974.1:0-58645 GCA_002192655.3 Mamestra configurata | reverse complement strand
TGATGGTGGGCAGGAGCGAGGAGCTGCACATGTGCGCCACGTGCGGCCAGCTGCTGGCGCCGGCGGACCGCGCGCCGCACAACGCGCAGCACTGGCCGCCGCTGGCGCCCCGCTAGGTGCCCGGCGCTGCCTGCCTGTGTCATGACATCTCAAATACGCCACTTACTGTGTTGACAAACAGAATCAGAAAAACTGACTGTGAGTGTGAATACTTTTATTGTTAATACCATACGGAACTGTTTACTATCAGCCAGTGCCTACGACACATGATTTGCGACTACATTTTTGAGTAATGTTTTTTTACATCACTCTTAGCTACAGAAATTGACATTTAGATTTGATTGTACCAATGTTTTGTAAATACATAGTTATTGGTCCATGCATTGTAGATTAATGTAAACTCGTGGACGCTTCGGTGTTCACTGAATGACCACATAATAATATGACCACGTATCTCGCTAGCCTGGATATTCCTTTGACTGTACATTGTATGTGATCATATTAAATCCACAGTAGCGCAATTACCACTCAATTAATGTGAATTTATAAAAATGTAAATGTTATGATGTAAAAATGTTTCAAAGTTTTATTATATTTTTGTACTTCTAAACAAGAACGATTCTTTAGTTTTGTGTAAAATATTTTTGTTGAATATTGTTAGTAGTTTTATTGCGACCCTTTGTGCTAAATAACTAAATTATATTTGATAAAGTAACAGTCCATCTTATTAACTTTAAATACATTTGTGTATGTAATACATTTATGCACATTGTATACAATGCATACAAAACATAATGATAATTGTACATACTCTTTTACATAATTATATATTTGAGTGTAACACTTTGTTTCAAACAATCGTTGTTATTTTCCTAACAAACACTTAATTCTGGCTGTAAATAAAATTATCGGTCGTCAAAATATCGATTGAATTGCCGTGAAATAAATCACCCGGCCGAATTCACGGAAGATAATATGGGAAAACAGCCACACAATTCCATGACTACAAGTTCGAAGTCACTTAAAACATTGATAAAAGAACAATAATCTCGACAGTTTAAAGTTGAGTTGTCAGAACCTAGATTATAGCGTAAATAAGATTATGAAGAAGATCGATAAGAAAACCCTATAAAATAAACTCACGATGCGGGTGGTCTTTTAGTGCAAAATAATAAAAATATGAAGTTACCTGTGTTCATTTTGTGGTAAGTTTTATTCATGATTTTATGTTTTTACCCGATTGAAAGTAGTAATTTATCCAGTGTTTAAATGTTTTAGTCTATTTCTTCGAAGCAATATAAATTAAAAAACAGAATAAAATATTTACTGTACGATATTATTTGCAAATATTTTGTACAAGAATACAACCGACTTCGAAATAAAAAAAACTACAAAGTATAAAATAACTTTAATTTCGGAAGTCGATGTTTTTGGTTGTTTGTTCGTTTTTTGACACCGACTTCCGAAATTAAATTTATGTTATACTTTGTAGTGTTTTTTATTTGGAAGTCGGGTTGTATTTTTTTGTAAAAAAGTTTTTAATTTTCCACTTTTTAGTGATGATACCCCACAACTAAGTAACATTATTCCAATAATTAGTGGTTTACTTTATGTGCCTTTGCAGTCCAAGTCCAGACCAGCTCATAGTTAAATATCTACTTTGCCCTGCTACTAGATTTTATTGATTTTAAGTTTAAGAGGTCACTGGTTTATCTTTGAAGTTCACCGTCCAATGAAAATGCAATATAGCTATAATCAACCCAACGCAAAAACAATCATCAAGATCGGTTAATAAACAATAAAGTTATACCCGAAAATGTGTTAATTCAGATTTACTTGTTTGCATCTGCGTACCCCTTCACGCGTACCGGCGTGATGTTATGTATGAACTGGTGTAAACAATAAAAAGATATGCGATTTCAGCAATCCCGGGTGATTTGCTATCATTTATTGAAGAGTTCCGTTGCCTACCTCCGAAGTTCTTCATTAGATCTTCACCAAATTGAAACGGGACCAGTTTGTAAAAATACTCTTCCAAATAACAAAAGAATTACCCAAATCGGTTGACAATTGGTAAACAATCGCTGAACAAACATTTTTCCTGGGATCCCAGCATCAGATCCTGACTTATAACTTCCATCATCAGCTCAGCAAGATGATATGTTGATTACCAGGCACAATCATCTGAATTGCGTTAGTATATGAAAAATACTGTTAATACCTTTAACATTTGAGGGTTGCCCTCTATTTCCCTGGGGTTCCATCATGTATGGGACCACCTCAGGAGTATACTTCTCCGTTTTTTTGAAGTCGGTTATAAATGGCTAAACTATGACGCGTGACGGTGCGAAGTAATAAACTAAGGTGTTTTTGACAAAATTTTGACTCAATTGGAAAGTAAAATGCAATGACGGCCAAAGAAATTACAAATGACGATCGTATGGTTGCCACAATGTATACTACATACTCTCATACAGTCATACTAGTGTATAATAAGCTTGTACATTGTGTTTGTTTTACGTAGTTCTGCAGTAACACTAACATGGGGAGTCGCGGTAAAGCAAAGCAGAAAGTTTCCGGATGACTTCATCTTCGGAACAAGCACAGCATCTTATCAAATTGAAGGAGCATGGAATGAAGATGGTACTTATCGATATCGCCTTAAAGTTCACGTTATCTTCAGTGCACAGATTTATTATCTTTTTCTATTTTAGGTAAAAGTGAGAACATCTGGGATTATTTGACTCACACCAATCCAGCAGCTATCGAGGACCAAAGCACTGGTGACGTGGCATGCGACTCATACCATAAGTACGAGCGAGATGTGGAGATGATGAGGGAACTCGGCATCGACGCCTATCGCTTCTCCCTGTCCTGGTCCAGGATACTGCCCAACGGCCTTGCCGACCACGTCAACGAAGAAGGAATAGCGTATTACAACAAAATAATTGACGAAGTTCTAACATACAACATTGAACCCATGGTTACGATATACCATTGGGACTTGCCCCAAAAGCTTCAAGACATGGGCGGGTTTCTCAACCCACTTATAATAGACTGGTTTGCAGACTATGCCAGAGTAGTCTTCGAGCGTTTTGGTGATAGAGTTAAAAACTTCATCACCTTTAATGAAGGAGGGCAAATCTGCTTTGAAGGTTATGGATCTGACATAAAAGCTCCGAGGCTGAACTTCACGGGTATCGCTGAGTATATCTGCGCTAAGAATCTTGTTATTGCGCATGCTAAAGCGTACCACATGTACAATGACGAGTTCAGGCCTACACAACGGGGAGTGTGTGGCTACACTATCGCTATAGATTCCTCTGCGCCTCTCACTGATTCTGAAGAAGATGCGCATGCCGTGGAAATATTTAGCCAATCGCAGGTAGAGATTAGCTCTTGAAACCTTTCATTACAGAAAAAGTTTGAGTTTACCATTGACCGTAAAAATTGTAAATAATCCCATCTTTTGTATTAATTCATATTTAAGAATCCATCTACCTACTGTATCAGTAAATTTTTTCCATCTTTTCAGTGGGCTTTGTACACAGATCCAATCTTCTCAAAAGACGGAGGATTCCCGAAAGAACTATTAGAGCTTGTAGCCAAAAAGAGTGCAGCACAGGGCTACCCTCGGTCTAGGCTAACAGACTTAACTGACGAAGAGAAGGCGTACATTCGAGGTACGAGCGACTACTTCGGCGTCAACCATTACACTGGTGCTCTTACATCTGCCTCACTGTTCACGTCACAGTTTGCTGTGCCATCGTCTATGGATGATATAGAAGTCGCTCAGATGAAACCAGATGATTGGCCACAATCAGCGTCCAGTTGGCTGAAAGTAAGTTCCTCCTCTGTAAAGTTGTTATTTGATTGCTTAACAATCTAATCACATTGCAATGACTTCGAATAAAGCGAGTTTTTTATCATGATTGCAATTTTATAATCAGTCAAATCAAATATCTTAAACAAATATCTTCCTTTGTGTTTGGGAATAATCTGTTATCCCCATTCCAATCAGGTTTTCGGCCGGGCCACAGCTCAGCCACAGCTTTGCTGAAGATTACAGAAGACGTTAGGAATGGCCTGGAAAGGTCGAGATTAACGGTGTTAGTTTTAATAGATTTCTCCAATGCTTTCAATACCGTTGATCACGACATCCTCCTGGCTATTCTGTCTCAAATTGGGGTTTCTTCGTTGGCACGGGATTGGTTTTCATCATATCTTCGTGGTCGCTAGCAAGCGGTTCGTGCTGATCAGAACTTTTCTGACTGGTGCGCCCTGGAAACTGGCGTTCCACAAGGCGGTATACTCTCTCCACTCTTATTTTCTCTATTCATAAACTCTATTACCACCATTCTAAAATGCTGTTACCATCCGTACGCTGATGACTTACAGCTCTACGCGCAAACTGACTTTGACAACATGGACAACTGCATCGCATTGCTGAATGCTGACCTTCTAGCTATCAGGGATTGGTCAAGCAGATTTGGGGTTACTGTCAATGCCGGTAAATGTCAGGCTATCCTCATTGGTAGTTCATATTTTCTGCGTAACTTGGACACCAGCCAACTGCTGCCGCTTACTTTCAACAATACCGTAATCACTCTCTCGCCACACGTTCAGGACTTAGGTCTATACATTGATGACCGGTTAAGTTGGAATAAGCAGATTGCTCAGGTTAGCCAGAGAGTAACATTCACACTGCGATCTCTCTATAGATTCAAGCATTTTCTTCCTTCAAGCACTAAAATCACTTTGGTCCAGTCACTTGTGCTTCCTATAATTGATTATGCTGATGTTTGCTACTCTGATCTATCTCAAGAACTTCTCAACAAACTGGATCGACTTCTTAACAACTGTATTCGTTTCATTTTTGGCCTTCGTAAATATGATCACATTTCTTCCTTCCGTTCTCAGCTTAAATGGTTGCCTATCCGTCAGAGGAGATCCCTCAGATCCCTCTGCATGCTCTTCACTATCATGAACGATCCTTGTGCTCCTGATTATTTAAAACAATATTTTAAAGTGTTGGGCAGTTCTCACAGTCTCAACCTTCGAGCATCTAAAAACTTACTTCTTCATATCCCTTCTCACCGCACCGGGTTTTTCTCTAATTCCTACGCTATTTCTACAATTAAACTCTGGAATATGCTATCCCTTGACATCAAGAAGGCGGAGTCAAAATTTTCCTTTAAGCGTAAAATCCGAAAACACTACTTAAAAGCTTGTCATTCTTAGTCGTTCTTCGTCATGATTACTATGACTTCTCTTAATCGGTATGATTATTATAAATCATATTTATTTGTTTATTATTTTAGCATATACATGTATTTTATTAGTGTTATATATATTATCTGTATTTATTCTTTCCGAAATGTTAAAATTCAATTTGAATCTTAATTTTATTTATTGTACACCTACCACAGTATAGTCTTTATAACCCAAAGGTTGACTGGTAGAGAATGCCTTGATGCATTAAGTCCGCCCATGTACCACTATTGTACATAAAGTTTAAATAAATAAATAAATATTTAGACAAAAAATATATCCAAATATTTTTCTCAATATTTGAGACATACAAGATAGTATTGCTTTTTATACGCAGTAGTGTCTGTCAGTTATATCGCCGGCATGAACGACGAAAATTATTGGGAACGAACTCCCGGAATAAAAATTGTTCTCCAAGATCTATCCGTATACCAAAATTCATAAAAATTGGTTCAGCTGTTTAGACGTCAAAACATTATTACTAACTTATTATATTAGTATGGATTTGATTATTAAATTCCTTCATTCTTATTGTCCCCAGCAAATGCCAAACAGCGTTTATATCGTCCTAAAAAGCATACAAAAAAGATACGGCGATGTGCCAATCTACATCACAGAGAACGGCTGGTCTACTCACGAAGGAGTCGATGATGAAGGGCGGGTCGCGTACTACAGGGCAGCGTTAGAGAGCGCATTAGACGCCATAGACGAAGGGATCAACCTCAAAGGATACTTCGCATGGAGTCTGATGGACAACTTTGAATGGCTGGCTGGATATACGTAAGTGCAAACTTTCTTTGTGGGGTAGAAGCATGTGTCAAGATAGCTAAATGTACACCAGATAAATTAGGGATGAAACGGAATGGTCAAGTTGAGCTTAATGCTACTTTATCTTTACAGGGAACGTTTCGGCTTATACGAAGTCAATTTCGAAGACCCTGAACGAACTCGCACCCCGAGGAAATCAGCTTTCGTCTACAAACAAATTATTAAGACGCGGATGATCGACCATGAATACGAACCTGAAAGCAACGTCATGACTATAGATGAGGGCCACTGAAACTTATTGGAAAATAAAAAACCCAACTAATTTATAGATGTATATAATTTGAACCTTCAAAAACAAATCCTGTTATATAGGTAATAAAACCCATGAACATGTGTTTACTCAAATACCTAATTTACTTGTCACTTTTGCCCCATCCCAAGAAACCTTTAACCAACCCGGTAAGACCTGCTCCTTGCTTCTTATTGTCAGCTGCGCCAGTCTTATCGTCCAAGTTCGGAAACTCCACGAAGTTGCAAGCCAAGTCAAAGAACAACGGCTTACAAGGAATGGCTTCCATAGACGGTGGCATCTTGTAGATGTTAGGGTTCTTAGTCAGGACCTGAGTATCCTCGCGGTATTCGTCCAAACGGTCCACCAGAGGCTTCTTGTCTTTATACTTACCAGAAGTATACTTCGTGTCTTCGTCCTGGTCTTCATCATCTTCAAGAACAGAGTCAGCATGAACCTCGAATTTGCAGCTCTCGATGTCTTTTTTCAACGCTTGCAACTTGACTACCAGTTGTTTGTCGTCAAGCTTCTTGCCCAGCGACTCGGCCGAGTAGTTGCTGCATCGTTCTAACATGGCGAGAGCCTCCCTGAAGCGACGCAGCCCGGTCAGCACTTGCGCGATGTAGTAACAACGGAAGGCGCGGTATGCCTTTGTCAGTGTTTCTATTTCTTGCTGGTAAGCGGCGTCGGTTTCAAATCCGGGCAGTTGCTGCAGCTCAGTGAAGTTCTGCAGGATGATCTCATAGAGCCTGGTGAGGTCTTGGGGTCGGACCTTCTTGCCATCGATCTGTATGTTGTTCTTGCGAGCCTCCTCCGCCTGTTGTACGAGCAAGTTGTTCCTGTCGACCGTGCGCATCAGACGCACATACATCAAGTACGTCAGCAAGTAGTTGATACCAGACACCTGCGTTTCAGAAGCTGATTTCAACTTCGGATCGGTTTTGATCTCATCCTTGATCGCTGAAATAGCGTCCTTGCAATCCATGAGAATGTTCTCGAGGATATCGATCTTGGCCTGAATGGTCTCTGCCTTGGCGACGGACTTTTCCAGATCTTGCAGAGCGATGAGGAACAGTCGCACTTTCTCGGGCCTCACGGATACCTTGCGGCCGCGCCATTCCACTTCATGCATCACGCCAGAGCGGGACTCCCTGAAATAATACACAAATGTTTGAGTGTGTATAGAATAGACACACATTTATAGCGAACCTCATTCTTCATGCCTCCCTGGCCTGGTAACTGTTTAATTTTTAAAAGTATCATTTTTCGTAGCAGTAAAGACGATTTCTGGTAATTGTTTAATTTTAAGTGTCTTTTTTTCGTAGCTGTAAAGACTGTTTCTGGTAACTGTTTAATTTTGAAGTGTCTTTATTTCGTAGCAGTAAAGACGGTTTTTGTAGTGTAGTAGTTCGTCAGAATTACAACAGAATATTTTTAAAAAAATTGACGCGGAGTTGCTGACGAACGCTTAACTTTCCCACATAATTCAATATATATCAAAATTGAGACTGACTTAGCTTGCGCCATGAGAGTGTCCAGGTTGTCGATGAGTCCCTGGCCGCGCATGGCCACCAGGTCGCCTGCCGCCGACTCGTCGCCGATGTTGTACGCGCAGTAGCGGAGACTAGGCTTCAGCTCTTCAGCCTGTTTACAGATCAAGTTATCAGCGTCATGTTTGACGGTGAAAGAGAGGCGAAGAGATCACAATGCTGCTTTCTAGCCTTTAAAGGAAGATCAGAATTGCCCCACATCCTACAGCAAAGAGAAATATCAAAAAGAAAAAATGTAACGTAAAGTATAAAAAGCTGGCATACCTACCCGAAAGCCATCCTTACTAGTCTTAACATATTAAAAAGATGCTATGAAAATTTGTTGAGGGCCAGTAATACATATTATGTAGAATTCTACCATTGGAAAGATTATAATTCTTTAGGTGCCACCTCCACGAGCGAGTGTCTCGCGGCGATATTATTGTCCATTATTCTATAACAACTCTATGAACGTAATCTTCACTCGGCAATATTACCGCGGCGACTCGATGAACGACATTGACGAGCGAAACGGGAACTCGCAGCGATTCACTCGCTCGTGGAGGCGGTGCCTTAGTAAAAATCTCTGCAAATTGTGATGCTACTCTTTTATTTAATATTTTTTTTATTAATTTGGAACAGCAGAGGTACTTATTAAAAAAGTGAAATGTCATTTTCTAGATACATGGGAGAAAATTATGAGGAAATCTCCAAAACGAATAAAATAACCTCTTTTCAGCAACAGAGTTTTTTAGCTTAGCTTTTACTCCATAAAACACATCAACGCTATTGAGTTTCAAAGAACATAACAAAATCTTTGAAAGAAGGTTGCGCTAGGAGGAGGAGCATCAGCCGGGGATTGCGGAAGTCGCATACGTTCCCGCGATCCCCGGCGTAGGTGGGAGATGGAACACCGGGGTGGTTTTAGTCAGTAAGAGTCTGACAGACCCCTCCACCCGCCCCAGGGTGGAGGATTTCCATGAGGATTTCCCCCCGAGATCAAAAAAAAAAGGAGGAGGAGCTATACTTCAAAGAACTTCGAATGAACTTGGTGTGCAGTTAGATCTCACTCTTACACAAGCGAAGCAATAATTTAAAAATTGTTTTTTCCACATTTATGGTTTTGGTGGGAAACAAATGTTTTAACTTGTATAGCAATACCTTCTGCCTATAAACCATGCGCTCGTCCTCGGGCAGCGCAGCGCAGAGCTTCTCCAGCACGATCTGCGCGCGGTGCAGCGCCTCGGCGGCGGGCCGCCACTGCTGCAGCTCCACCAGCAGCGCGCCGCTCAGCCACGCCGCGTACGCGCCCGCCTCCAGCTGCGTGCGCGCATCGCACACGCCGCTTTGCTATCAGACGAATAAGGTTTACTTTAGCCTGTGTCATGATCAGGACATGTGATCCGGAGGAATGGGGGAACAAATTGTCGTGAGGCTAGTTTTAAGTGGATGGCTTGTGTGAAAGATGATAATTATGGCAAATAGAGAAGTATGGAACAAGAAGTCATGCTGACCCTTAATAAATTGGGATAAGAGATGACTAAAATGACTATGTTTATTTTAGGATGTAGGTTACTATACCCAACCAATACCCATTACCCATTAGATTAACCAATCTAATGGGTATTGGGCAATGCTTTAATGTAAGCACTAAGCAATGTATTAAACAATATTTATCATTATTTATTTATGTACACTTGTGGAACAAGGCATTCAATTCAATTAAAATTTAATTTAACAAATAATCAGATTCTGCCCATAATATAATGTCCTTTGTGTGTCAATAATCTTGCCCTATTGTAAACAGAACACACTTAAACAATATTACATTCTATCAACTAAGACCTATGTAAATTCACCTCACACAACTGCAACAGCGTCTGCGCATGAGCATACGCCTTCTTCAAACGCGCGACCAGATGGAACTTCTTCCTGGGCTCGGTATTGGCTTCCTGACGCAGCTGCATGGCGTGCGCCCACGCGCGCTCGGACTGCAGCAGCGGCACGCACAGCAGCCGGCTCTCGGCGGACGTCGCCGTCAGGTGCACGGTGGTGACGTCACGACGACGGTAATGGCGTCTGTCGCCCTGGATGACAAATATAGAGTTGAATTAATTACTTTATAGTACACCATACAAAAATTGAGGGGAAGCATCTTGCAAATTTATTATTGAAAAACATTAACCTCTGTCTGAGGCAGTGGACTAAAAGGAAGGCAAGAAAATACATTAATTTAGCACAGATTTCTGGAAAAATATTATTGACCGAATTAAAGAAACTAGCCGTTCAAAACTCATTTTAAAAAATCACAGTACATTTTACAATTTGTCACAATACCTTTGCTATAATTTTCGTTTGAGAAACTGGGGCTAAAAGGTACACAATATTTATTTTACAATATACTCAAATTGGTCTGCCATCTGCTGATCTATTTTGAGCTGACATTATTTTCACGCTGATTTTAAATTTATTATGCATCATGTTATATTATTTTATGAGTTGGATAAAAATGATAAATGATATCTATTTTGTAAGTAGGTTAAACATAACAATTTTACATGTCAATCTTTTTTGGTCACTTTTAAATTAGATGAGGCCGGTGCTTGCACTGTCTGGACAGTGCAAGCATTTGTCAGTTTTCGTTTAGCTCAAATTTACTTTTAAACTTTAAGGAGCTCAACAATTTGACGAAC
This sequence comes from Mamestra configurata, assembly GCA_002192655.3. Taxonomy (NCBI): domain Eukaryota; kingdom Metazoa; phylum Arthropoda; class Insecta; order Lepidoptera; family Noctuidae; genus Mamestra; species Mamestra configurata. The sequence continues at coordinate 48,095 of NDFZ01004974.1, read as the reverse complement.
AATACCAAAGTAAGGACATTTGAGTAGGTTGATAAAGAACTCAAACTGCCAGACTAACATGAAATGAACCCCTAATATTGAGACCTACATAATGCAGTAGGTATGCACTTGCACACATATCACTGGATCATTGGCGTTAATGTTTTTCCAAATAAATCATATGAAATTAATATGACATAATTGTCACCATACCTGTGGTATTTTGAGCACTTTGCGCAGTCTCCTGAGGCGTCTGGAACAATATCCTCGGTAGCGCTGATAGTCACCATGACGAAGACCATGTTGTTGTTGAGCATCCTTAGTGATACGGAAAACTGACTCTCTAGTTAAGAAATATTATTTAGGAGTATACACATACAGCACATAGTAAAAGGGAAAATTATAGTGCTAAATAACATTTATTTAGTTTGTAAATTTCCCTTTGATCTTATGACCCAGGACAGGAGGGTATTAATGATGCAAATGTTTATATCTGATCAACATTGAAGTTTTACCTTGGTATTATGGCTGGAAAAAACATTGTAATAATGAGAAAACTGTGCTGTTTAAAAAACTGGGCGTTATGTAAATAGGACTGCTACTTATATTATGTACACTTAGTTCACTAACATATTGCATGACCAGTCCGCAAAACTCTTTGGGGTATGGGGCCCAATCACTGTGTATTAACAAAATTAGGTGGTCCACTACAACATGTTAGTGATATACATGAATCATTTACATTCAATTAAAATTTGAGATAAGTACATAAACTGAGAAATTATGTTGACAAGAAGATTTTTATAGTTTTGATATGACTGATAAGAGGATTATGGTGATTATGAATACAACCCTATGCTATAATTATAATTTCAGAGCAGGATATATATTCGAATTAATTGTTTTTACACAAATAAATTCATATTTCCAATTCAAAGGATACTTTCTAATGTTAAAAGTCTTGGAGATTTGACTTCTTCTTTTTCGATTTCTTCGGAAGATAAAGGTTTGGCATCTCCGGAATCGCCTTCCAATACCACCATAGTGACTTGCTAGGAATTTAATTAACTGGTTTATGTTAAATTACAGTAATATTTCCTTCCGACTTAATTTTATTGAACACTTGACAAGACAGACAGCAGACAACACGACACATGTTTTAATAGATTTAGGGGCAAATTTAACTACACAAGAAGCATGAAATGCAGAGTTTTTTCTCTCAGATTCTAAAGGACTGTACGTGCTAGAGAAAGTGGTTCATCGACACTAAAGCTTAAGATACAATGCATCTAGAAATGGAACGCTTCATGTTCGTGATTTGTCACTTGTCACTATAAACTTGACATCCCGAAAGGTTTTTTTTACATAAAATAAGATCTGATTCTTATCCTTTTTGCTTCGAAGTATGAGCAGAAACTGCAGAACGACACCTTTTTAGTGTTCGTTTTTAGTGTTTTTAATGAAAGAATTGACCCATAAGCTCGCATCTACTATAGATTGTATTAAATAATACTTTCTAACCATTTATTCATTGTTCGATCAAAAAGAAAAATCTATTTGGCTTTCAATTTTTTTTCCTTTTTTTTATTCACGCATTGAATACAGACACGCGAGCGCAGACGTGGCGTAGACGGAGAATGCTTTCTCTGTCTACGCACTTCCTGGCACCGAGTGATCTTCTATAATACCGCAGACGCTTGCGTCTACGAATGCGCTGCGTCTAGCAGAAAAACAGCACGTTCACACTGCACTTTTAGTCAAAGTAAAAATAGGAACGAGACCACGCGCGCGCCTCTAGCGGCGAAATTTAGAAGTTGCGCAAGAATTACACTTGCAGCATTGCCAACACCAATTTATCAAATTTCCCGAAAATCTAAGTCAAATTCCCCAATTTGGGGACAAAAAAACCTACTGAATCCCCACATAATCCCCCCAATTTTTTTTTGGAAATCAATCCAATTTCATCAAATTTTCTAAGATTCCCTTTGATTTTTTTCCCCCTTCCGTATTTTTGTTACCAACCTTTTTCTCGATGGAGTAAACTTGACACTGCCGCACAATTTTTAACTACTTCCCTTGATGAAATTAAAAAGTATTAGTGTTTGTATTTATATGATTGCGGTTCTCAGCTTTAAGATTTTGAAGGACATTAAATTTTCCCCAGATACTTGTAACGCTGAAGAACTACTAAATGGCCACAAATGCCAAAAGACATCGCAGCAGACCAAGGCGAAGATGGCGGGACGAGTTCGATACCTACCTACCAAAAACACTGGCCCGACCTAGCAAATGACAGAGCCCAGCAGTGGTACATACAAAATAGGCTAGATAGATTTCGAACGTATTGTTAGAACGATATTAATAAATTTAGAAAAAGAGATAATTTCGCTTAATTCAACAAAAATGTTTAAAGTGTTTTGATTTGGCCCGTACATTCGATATTCAAAATCCCCGCATAATGCCAATCGCCTATAAACATAAGATTCCCCTCAGTTTGGGGAATTCCACACAAGTTGGTAACTCTGAATTTGACAGTTTTACAATTACAGCTTCACAATTTGACACTAGAGACGCTAGTTGAAATCTTTGCATCGCCAATGGAAATGTAGGTCGATTCAGAGTAAATGACGTCAGTGTTTGCTTTTCGCTGCACATTACCCCACCCCTCAACCCCGCTGCTGCATGAATTGGCTACAGCGCAGCGATTGGCTGAGTGTTCCAAGCCACCATTCGGTTTGGTTTCACATGTTTAGAAAGCATCTTTTTCTCTCCTATTTTTGCGATTGCCAAGAGTGCCGATGATCAGCGAATGACGGAGAACTGATGAACCAGTGTCGCCAGCGCCACCCTTTGATTTGATATTTCGTCCAAGATAATCCAAAAAATGGATTAGGTCTTACGGTAGAGTATCACTTGACGGTAGAGGACGTTATTCTAATCGATTCATTATGACCTTACTCGCCAGTGGCGCCAACTGGTGAGCACGAAAAAGGTAGCCCTCATTGCCGGTGGATAATGCTTTTGGTAGGCTTATGTCAGGATACAGGTCACCTCCTACCTGGATTAAAGGGCATTCATACAGTAAATGAAAAGCCTCTATATTTTCTGTCACGATCCTTGAAGGGAATGTATTGATTTCCTCATAAGCCACATCAACAAATCTTGTGAAAGTGTCCTATGGCATCCGCACCCTTCATGTCGGTGTTTTATTTTTGAAACCGATTTCTGAGTGAAACGGAACACAAATCGTATTGAAACGTTTCAGGTTCCGGGATTTACTGTGCGTGAGTTGTGATAATCTGACAGCAGGATAGCAAAGCAAATTTTTTCCAAGCCTGAAAGAGACACCAAAAGTCTAATGCTAAGTGACAGTCCATGACATTCTAGATTAAAAACGAAACATTGGAAACGTCAACCAAGTTGTTTTCCTCTTGTCTTTTTCTCTTGCTGTTCTAGGTTAGTGTTTTGGGATTTGGAAATTATTCGCGAAATATCTGATAAATCTTACTGAATTTGATGAGTTTTGATTGTCTCATAAGGAAACCAAGTGTTAATTGTTATAATTGATTACATATTTTCTTTACAGAACGCATAATTCGGCAAAATGGCAAAGTCAAAGAATCATACAAATCATAACCAAAGTGAGTACTTTTAACAATGTATTATTTTTATGAGAAACCGTGTAACCTAGACAAATTACAATCCATTCTATTGATGACACTGTTTATGTTCCCCAATATGCCATAGCATACATGATAATATCCTTGATGAAAATTGATTTTGTGGTTAAGTTTACATGTTGTAAATACAACTTTTTTTTAATTTTTTTCTTCAGACCGCAAAGCCCACAGGAATGGCATCAAAAAGCCTAGGAACCAGAGGCACGAATCCACCCTTGGCGTAAGTGAAATTATTACCGTTTATCTATTTTAACTTCAAACTGTCCAAAAACAAACAGCACCATAAATGTTTACTGTTTCTCACTAAATTAGATTAAATGAAATAACCACAGTTTTCTACTTGGCTGTGGTTTTCTAGATATTGTTTTTAAATATCAGTTACTCAATGTATTATCATTTATTATGAAATGTAAATTTTTTGAGTCATATGTTTATGTAGTATCCACATATTCTAAAGAAGGAGTCCTCTAGCTTTAGAACCCTAATATGACCCTCAGACTCAGGCCATATATAAATATTTAAATCTACTAACCACAGTATTTAGGTATATATATCATACAATACTTATTATACAAGTAAAATTTTCTACTCACTCAGGCAAAGCCAGGCAGCAAAAGCTGGTTTTTGTCTCTTTCTCTTTTTAAAAAAAAACGTTGCCCCACACCAGGAATTTCTCCTGTATTGTGGGTGCGTTTACAAACATATAATCTCACAGACACAAACAGCCAGACCCGGAACAACTATCTGTAGGCCATACAAATATTTGTTCTGTGCAGGGATCGAACCCGTGACACGCAGCGCAGAAGTCAATCATTCAACCACTGCACCAACCACTTCAACAAACCACTAACTTCTTAAAATGTGTCTAGATAAATACCATAAATTCTATGTTAGCTTGCTACTGGAAAATCCCTTACCCTTATTAAAATTATAATTGTGGACCAAAACTATGTTAGAATTTCTATAATACTTGCATCACATGTAAATCCCATGTTTGTAAAAGATCTTCCAATACCTACAGAAACTAGTAAACTGTTACTATTAAAAACCTTAGAATACCCTATGCTCTGTGTCTGCTTCTTACTCGAATGCCCCTTGAGGTCATATGGAGGAGTTGTAATTAGGCATAAACATTTTCTTTTCAGATGGACCCCAAGTTCCTGAGGAACCAAAGGTTCTGCAAAAAAGGTAACCTGAAACCCGCAAAGCAGCTTGCCCGCGCCGCAGAAAGGAAAGCCACACGGGAGGCCAAGGCCAAGAAATGAACATCTAGCTGTAAGGAAAAATAAAAACTAAAAAAATATGTATAGTTTTAATTTGAATAAAACCTATAGCCCGGTCAATTTAGACATTCGAAGGTGCATAAAATCCCAACAAGCTGAAAATCAGTAAAATTGTTCAAAACATAATTATAATCGTCATAACAACTTTTACAACTTTTTGAATAAAATTGTTATATCTCAGAAACGGTTGCTCGTAGGAAAAAAGTATTGAAACATTTCTTACTTATAGATAATTTAAAGATCTACAATTTTTGTCTGGGGTTCTTTTATGATAAAACTTACCGTTTTGCTGAAAATCGCGAAATTTTTACCTTTGACCTCGAATAACATTTTTTCCATACACGGGAATGATGGGGAACTTGTAAATTTTATTTATAACTAGCTGACCCACGCAACTTCGTCTGCGTCACATTTTTCATGAATACTCGGCTCTTATTGGTCGTAGCGTGATGTTAGGTAGGTTTAGCGCGTTTTATCAAACAAATAGTCAAGAATAACTAACTGATTGATTGGTAAATGATCAATTATCGACCGCCGAGAGTAGAAAATAAATAAAGCCCAGAAATCGCTTTTAAAAAAATAGGGGTTGGTGATAGAAGTGATTTTTTTTTTAGGGTTGTTGGCATTTTTAAATGGCACATTAAAAAAAAAAAAAATTGTCCAAAAAATTAAAATAAAATGTTAGGGGTGGACAACCCTTATCACTTAGGGGTATGAAAAATAGATAGTAGCCGATCTCAGACCTTACTGCATATAAAATTTCAAAAAAATCGGTCAAGCCGTTTCGGAGGAGTATGGTAACTAACATTGTGACACGAGTATTTTATATACCTATAAGATTATGTTTTGAACAATTTTACTGATTTTCAGCTTGTTGGGACTTTATGCACCTTCACTCTCATTTTTGGTCTAATGTCGTCAAAAAAATGTCGCTAATTTGTCGAAATTTGTCGACAAATATCAGAATTTGTCGGTCACTGGTTCAAGAAATATAAGGGTTTATAGGTGGCCGATCTGGAGAGTCTCCCCAGCTTGGCCACATTTATATCTCAAAAACTAGGACACCCAGCGAAGATCTGTTTTCTCCCATATTTTGTCGCCAAATATCAGAATCTTTCGGTCACTGGTTCAAAAGATATGAGGGTAAATAGGTGGCCGATCTGGAGAGTCTCCCCAGCTTGGCCACATTTATATCTCAAAAACTAGGGCATCTAGCGAAGATCTGTTTTGTTCCAAAATTAGTCGCAATTTGTCGCCAAGTAAGTTACAGATTTAATCGGGTCTTAGTTTAGAAGATATAATGAGTTCAATTAGTAAGGTAGTCCAAGAGCTAGATCGAAAAGTTCACGAGAAATTGCCAAGAAAAAAAAATTCTATTAATATGTGTACCTAATATACCTACTTCTAAGTTTTATCGGTTTAAAGTCCTTAGTAATGTCGGAGAGACGTAAATTCTCAATTAAATACATGTTTTTATTTTTTTAATTACTTGGTTAGAGTGGCTTAAACTTCTTTGAAAACATTAAACCTTGCTCTTGGTCTATTTGGTGTCAAGATGTACAGTCGCATGCAACTGTTTTACCAATTTACAATGTTAAGCTCTAATTTACGTAAGAATATAATAATAATATAATATCTTGGGACAACTCACACACGGTCATCTGATCCCAAACTAGGCAGAGCCTGTGCTATGGCAACCAGACAACTGATAAACATACTTATATTTTTCTAAATACATACATATTATAGACAAATTACACCCAGACACAGAACAAATAAATACGTTAAAATTATTTCGTAAGTACCTTTAGTAAAATGTTTAAAATACTTATGCGTTGAAAACGTACCTATGTAAGTATCAACCCATGGCTAGAAATAAATTCGTTTTGAACTTTCTTGCAAGATGAAGTGAGCTGTCAATGAAATGACCATTCATTTCAGTTTTCATAGTGAAATGGTGACAGAATAGCCGGCTGTACAATCACACGGTCCAGAACATCAGACATAATTACGTTTTGAACTTTCATGCAATAACAAATCCCCTTTCAATGTTTTGTGATGCTTCTATTCTTATTCTTTATTGCAAACAAAAACATGTTTAGAAACAAATGTAAGTGTATGTTACTCCAGCAGGAAAGCTGCTCCTAAAGTGAAATGAGTGGAATGTAAAATTAGTGGGTAATCTGCTTTAAACCCAATGTGCGCCACACAAAAATTGAGCGTGTTGTCGTTTTGAAAAAAAAAAACGGAAAAAACTGTAGTAACGTTATCCCAGCAGGAAAATTCTAAACGAATGATCGGCATTATTGCAAATATTTGTGCAATAATGTGCGCCGAAAATATTATTTGTGTGTCCTTAGGTTTTCGAGATATTGCATTTCCTGTGCTGGAGTAACGTTTTGCGGAATCGTGTATCTCCACAACCATTGTATGCGCGCCTGTAGAATAAACATACCTACCTCTTTATTTGTACGTATTTGTATTGTAACAGAATCAGATATTAGAAAATATTTATAATTTTCAAGTAATCGCGGTTTTTTTTTATGTGGCGCACATTCACAGCAGATAACACACTAATAATACTTTCCACTCATAACACTAGTAGTTAGCCACTTTCCTGCTGGAGTTACGTACACCAAAATGTAAAAGGACTGAGGGGAGCTAACCCACAATTGGGTTCAATACTTCAATCCTCATTTTGGAATTCAATTCAAACCTTAGTGCGATAGAGAGATTTGCAAAGTAGGATTATACCTAAGTGCACAATAAATCTTTTTCTTCTCTAATATTTGACAAAGCTTATCATAATCTACATCCAGAGCTGACTTAGCATAGGATTCGTCCCATAGAGTCGGTATAACCCTCTTTCCGATGCCGTTGGGTTCAAGAAAACAGGTCATTATTTACGTATATAATTTTTATTTTTATAGGTAGGTACCTACTGAAATAGTTTTCAAAACAAAATTTAAATTCAAATGAAACAAAATGTGCTTACAAACTAAATCCTCCATATATCAATTGTGATTCATTTAATAAAATACTCATCTGGCTTTTAGACTCTCAAAATGTTTATATCGCCAATCAACATTTTACTGTCCTCATAATTGGAGGCAGCCCAAGAGAATCATATTTGATTTTTCCAAATATGGATTCCCACACACTTAGTATTAGTCCGGCATGGACAATATTAATTTATACAGTGTGTGGTGAGCTGTAATTATTTTTTGGCTTTGACAGGACACGAATTTTGGTGAGCAGAAGCACTAAGAGCTATCTTTATAGGGCTCTTATTATAAATTCAAATGCCGTAATAGTCATTTGAACATCACAATCGCCATGAGAACCAATGCCATGGGCATAACACCATGAAATCACTTTCCTTTAAGTTACAATTATCTTAAATACGTTACAAAACTATTACAGCTAAAAATAATAAATGAATATAAAAAGGCTTACGTATTTAGATTGCCTATAGAGCAAAAAAAATTAAACAGTATTTTTAAGTAAATACCCTGATCGTTAGTGATTGGTCTCGATAAGAGCCCAAAACTAATTTTTCGTGCACTACACTGCCTCCATAATAGATTTATTACATTAATCAAATAAGTACATACATGTGTATATGAGCATTTCGTTAAACTGAAACACTCAAGCGAATGTCACGTTCTCATTTCAACAAAGACCTCTTTTATTTAATGGGCCACGTGATCACCGGCTGCCTATCGCTGTTCTTAGAAACGATTGACTGGTTATTTAAATATTCAAGGTGCCACAACATGTCAGGTTACACGTTGGGACCACATTATTGGCTCAGAAACGATCAAGGCAAAAAGCTTTGACATGGACTTACTTAGAAAGTTATGACAAGTTAAACTTGTGACCTTATGATGATCAACTGAACGTAAATTGGACGTTCTACTTAATTTTATAATCGTTACAGCCTATCAGATCGCCAATCTGATACCTTTCTGGCACGAATCCAAGAAATTGTTGCTCGTCTATTAATTGATTACAACCCTGATTATTTAATAACTAGCCCCGCAAAGTAAGGTGCGCGCGAGCCGTGTGTGATTGCACCCACTCCTCGCGCCTACCTACTGTAACGGAATCTTTTAGAACAAACGTTAACAGGCAGCCTTATTTATACACACATTACGTACCTACTTCAAATAACGTAGCATATTATGAAGCCCTGTGTGGTGCACGTAATCACGAGAATTGAACTCCAATGTTAACCTCAATATAACAAGTCAGACTAGTTACATAAATTCTAGAATATAAAAATATCCCATTTTTCGACGACAAGCGAATTAATGGAATAGCTGTTGTCACACAGTTTATTGTAATTACGACTGTGCTTTGTTTTTTGCCTTAGGTTGGGGTCCAGCTCCATTCTGCTTATTTTTGCCCTCTGCATTTTTGGGGCCCTTTGGCCCGGGGCCTTTCGGGGCTGGGCCGGGCCCTGGGTTTGGCTTGTTATCATTTTTGCCATCACCTTTGTCATTTTTGTTCTTGGCAGGCGGGGGTGGGATCCTTTTGATAAAAAATCTGAACGACATTTTCTTGTCTTTGATGTAGTGCACCAACACTTCTAAAGGCAGAACGGCACATTTTCCTTCACGGAAGATCTCTTCAGGCTTTATGGCATCATTGAAGCAGTGCTCAGTGAACACGACTTTCCTTCTAGGATTCTGCTTGCTCGTGACGTGAATCTCATAAATATGGTCATGTGCTGCTTTCTTGCTGCCAATGTGCTGAATAGTCCAGTACACCATTTTTTGAAGAGTGTCGATTTTCACAGTAATGATGAAGAGGAACTTGGTTTGCGCCACCAAGTAAAAGTGACGATCATCATTTTTGATGTCAATGTTAGTAAGTTCCACTTCTTCGTCTGTGGTGACGTTGCAGTGGGCGGCATGACGATCCTTGAAGTGTTCCATCATGTCCTTTAGTTTGCCTGTAGAAAACAAAAATAATTATTAGTTCTTTACTTCGAGTGGATAATTCGTTATTATCATTTGATCAACTTTTGGATTTGATAATTTAAATTACCTGTCCAGGAACATTTTCCGAACACAACCCCGAGCGGGCAGTCCATTTCTCGGAAGATGCATTCCTTGAGATGTTCGTCCAAGTCCACTGCCATCATGGTGTAGACGCATCCCGAAGACTTATTGGGACACGGCACTTTGGCCTGGAAAAGATTCGAGACACAATTCATAGGGGGCAGGACTGTGGTTGATGAGGGGTTTGCTACATCTGACCTTGCTATTTGTCCAATAGTAATCGATAGCTGTTTAAGACCTTTTTAGTTTTTTCTAAAAAATATTAAAGTTGTAGTACCTATTCAAAATATTTCAGATTGTAGTAACACTCTTAGCTCTGAATAAGTATCTACCTACTTACTTATTATAAGTACTTATGTAACACATTAATGACTCATTCATGTCAATTAGCGAAAATGTTTACATGATCGGCACTATAAGGCACATTTATCGGCACTAATAGGAACCAATGGCCAAGTTTAACGGCTAAATTACGGCTACTTCTCGTTTCCGTCCCTTCAATTCCCAATAACAGTTGAGATAAAGGAAGAGAAAACCACGTTTAGAGCCATTTATACCGATTATTCGATGAAAACATCATGGCTGCATTCCTCTTCAAAGGAAAACAGCAGTATAAGACACCCAGAGTGACCCAGATCTCAATAGACGAAGTGTATTGTAGGTACAGTCTGACTGATGACCGCAACTTAAATAACAAGTGGCACCTTCAAATTCAAAATTACCTTAGCAACAATTTCTTCCAACTGCCAGTTCCTCATTTGCGTAAGGTTCTGGCGGCAGATGGGGCATAACGGCGGCTGTATCTTCGTAGTGCACGAGTTGCACAGACTGTGACCAGTCTGGCACTGGAATATTGGTGCGCACATGATCTCCAAACAGGCTGGACATTCTGGCAGGTCAATCGCCACTGAGCCGGGCCTGTTAATAAACATTTTCTCGTTGAAACCAGTTAATTCGGTACAATCCCGCAACTTTAAAAAATCATGACAGACAAGAATGGAATTCGTCGCGATAAAAGTTCGCTTGTTGAGATAAGCTCGATACTCCTGTGCAGTTGTATGGGTTGTCTTAAACCAACTGCGTTAATACAACTGCGCTACATTCAAAATAATAATTAGATTTTCGGGGTTAAGCTAAGTTGGGAACTCACTTTTTATTCGCCTTAGCCATTTTTGGTTCCCGGTATAAAACTGTAAACAAAATAAACACAACTTATTAAATTAAATTTAAATAGCAAAGTTCAAAGTATTATGTGTACGATGTTGGTAAGGCTATTTATGTTGGTATCTGCCATGCCTACACTGTAGGTATAATATAGACACTGGTGGTATCACAGGACGTGAATGTTCTGTGGTTAGTAATAATAACATGGATTTTAATTACTGTATTTTTTTCCTTGTTTATTGATGTAGAGTTTTTAAACTACATCAATAAACAATGACCTAATGCTCACTTAATTAATGGTGTATTATAGTCTGGTATTTTAGAACTTAATTTTATTGTAAGTCTCTAATTGCCGACCTCATCAAGTAGGTAGGCCCTAGCTAATCGACTGGGACGAGGATGAATAATATAAGTAGAAAATAATTATGAGGTTAGCTAGTCATTAACGTAAGTAGGTACTAAGTAGATGGAATCTAATCCCACAACAAAATCTCAATCCCGCAGGCCCGATCGAGGACAGCAATCCCGCGGATTTTCAGGGCTGAACTCATGAAGTTAGTTGTTATTCCTAAGTAATTGGACTTTTCAATCTTGAAAAAGATCAGATGTTCAGTTTTTTGTTATTATGTTCGCATAGCTCGACTACATGTAGGGAATAGCTGATTTTATTTCACTTTTTTGAGTTTTTCTATTTGCATGTACCGATGTACCTTATCTTTGATTAATAACGAATGCCAAATTTGGATGTTGAATAAATAAACCTCTCGGGGATTACCCACGAATCGATGAATCGTAAATTGGTAGGGAATTCCATCATTTACAAGTAGGTATATATATACCTGGGTATACTTACGCGACCAACGGGTTACATAGGTAGGATGTATTTACCTAGTCGTCCGTATATTTTATAATAAAATTCTAACTGCTTGATTTGGCTAGGTAGGTACTAATGATAGGTACCTAATACTACTGGTTTGTAGGTAAAGTAACAAAGAAAATACCTACCTACTTAATAATAGGTAGGTAAGTACCTACCCACCTATTTACCACCTAATTACTTTCAATTACTTAGCTCCTTTGTTATAAGACCAGCTATCGAAGTACCTACATAACGTTATCACACTGTAAAGTGGGGAGTTAGTGTTAATGTAGGTACCTAATCTATGTTTGTAAACATCCAGCATGCTTCTCAGAACAATATGGCGTGGTATCCTGCTGAGTGTAGGTATAGCTAGGTTTCTATAGCTAATAGGTGTCAGTTTGTTCAGCTATATGCCCCACCTACATTTATTGTCATTCTTTGTTCCGTTCAAAGAAATAAAGACATAAAGCTATCCTGAATCGACATCTATCGTGATCCTTTACATTTTCTAGTAATGAAAAACGACTTACGAAGAAATATTAAGGAAAGGGCAATGACCGTTATTGTAAATTTATCCGGCGTCGACCATAGGTACAGACGCTAGCACATCAAGCTACCCGAAACTGTCAAGTTATTCCAAGTCCAACCAACCATGAACCAAATGCGTTAGCGATAAAGTTGAATGTGCTTGGGGCCTGTATTATACCTACTTGTGGCCCGCCCCCTTCACACGGGTGCAAATTATTATACAAAACCGTATCACAGTTCTTCGTTGTTTAAAAGTTAGCAGAGAAACAGACAGAGACAGACTGCTATTTTTTTTTATTAATACTATTTAGAGATAGGTAGGTAGGTACCAATTTTTAATAAACCTACCTATGGGAAGTAGGTACCATAGAAATATTAAAAAAAAACAGTTGTTTATTATATCTATGGATAGGTCTATCCAACCACTGCCATGCCGCGACCTATCTGTGCCGTGGTCTCTCAGATCGCCTGACCTATCGCCATTGGACTTATATTAGTGGGGTAGCATAAAATCGCTCACGTAGGTAGGTACGTCACTCAGTCAACAAGTGTCGAGGAACTCACTCAAGGTCATAGTTAACAAGCATTTGTGACAGTGAAAAGTGACACTCAAGTGCTTACAAAATAAAGCGTGCAAATAAATGCATAGAACAAGGCGGTTTTCATTTTGAAACATTGATGAAAGTCGGTCGAAGAAATAGTGTACTTAAATTAGTTAAGTGTTAATTAGTCCAGTTCCGTAAGTACGTTGTTCTACCTATCAATACGAATGTATTTTAATCACTATAAAAAGGTATTATGAATATTATGATTCAAAGGTTTTAAACACGCCGACTTTGAATATGTTTGCAGGTACAAATAATAAACTGTACCTAAACACAACTTATCAAAGAGATCGGGGGTGAAATTGCGAAAGCTAGGTACATACCTACGTGTCTGAGATACTTAAATAAAAACGGCACGCAATGACACGGCGGGCGCGGCGATGCGTAGAGCCTATTATAATAAACAAAATAATTCAAAGCAGTCCAAAGCCTGTTAAAGTGTGATAAAAACATAGAAATATAAAAAGATTGAATCTTCACGGTGATAATAATATCGCTTATCAATATCTGGCTAAAGTAATGTCCATATGAACGATAATTCAATGACCGAACATTACTTCCCACTTCTTCATTACTGTACCTCTGACCATATGAACCTAATCTCAGCTGGACCAAATATATAAATATTTAAAAAACTCTCTCTCGCGCACGAAGGATTCCGTACAATTATCTATAAAAACGGCAAAAAAATCACGTTTGTTGTATGGGGGCTCCCATACAACAAACGTGATTTTTTTGCCCTTAAATATTTATATTATTCTATTTTTAGTATTTATTGTTATAGCGGCAATCAAAATCATCTTTGAAAATTTCAACTGTCAACTATCACGGTTCATGAGATACAGCCTGGTGACAGACGGACGGACAGCGGAGTCGTAGTAATAGGGTCCCGTTTTACCCTTTGGGCACGGACCCTAAAAATTACTAGGTTTGGTTAATTTAATTACGGATGTTGTTTTAGACTTACCTATATCATTAAAATTTCTAATTAGGTTGTCTGATGTATTGCGCTTAATCCGCCAACACGTTGTATAATGTCACCGGAAAATTACGTGATATTACAAAATATCTTGAGAGATTGTAAACTCTCGATAAATTGTCAAATGAACATTTGTTCTACAATTATACGAATCAAAATCTTGTATTCTGTAATATTTCCGTGGCGGTCCGAGAAATTGTAGACTGACACAATCTGGCAACCAATCAGCACTCTGTTCTACAATTTATCTGTTTTAAATTGGAAACTTGGCCCCTCATTGGTATTTGTTGGTGTGAGCTCACATCGGAACAGACCCAGCCAGCTTGGTTTCCAGGTTTAGGTACTATCACACGAAAACGGATAAATTGCAGACTTGTGCTCTGATTGGTCGCCATTTTATGTCCGTATTTTACCGTTACCGTATCATACCGATCCACTAACAATAATAAACATGATAGAGAATTTACAGAAATAGATTTTATTTAACACCTGAAACTAAAGCTAAAAAGTAGATATATCACTAATATCACCTAATTAAAACTTACCGTTTTATCACTTTACTTACTACACAAACTGATAATGACATAGGTACTTAAGTAAGTAATTATGTTTCAGTGAACTCATGTTCGGATACAAAAATTAATACTTAAGTATGTATTTCTAATGCGTCTTTCCTTATTTGACTTTTATTGTAGGTACTTATTTTTACCATTTTATCACATTGTCGGAACTGGAACCAATGGTCTTGAATTATATTGTTTCAAGTAAGTATATGACAGTTTGATGCCAAAATAAAATAATATAAAAAATTAAATTAAATTGTTGTGTTGAGATTATAGAAATATAGACTTTCAAATTTTTACGCGTAAAAAGTATTCCAAATGTTCAGTTGACAATTTATTGAGTTTACAATTTTTCAAATTATTTTATAATCTTACGGAGTTTTCCATTTTCCGGTGACATATATGTACATCCACGTTAGCTCAATATTAGTTAAAAACGAAAAAATCAACAATTAAAAATGGTATTTTTTTTTTATTAAAAAAATGCGCATGTTTGACCTTAGCATGGAATATGTAGGTATGTCAAAAAAAACCAAAATAATTCATATATTAATAATGTAAGAGGATATGAAGCGCAATTGTGCGATAATGGAGATTTATTAATACAAGGTAAAAAAATAGTATTCTCAATATTTTCCAAGCAAAAAAAAAACAGCACTTAAAAAAATAATTTGAAAGTCCACTGTCCACTGTGCGACGTTTACAATTTTCCGGTGACATATAGAGTATACCAAATTCCAGCTGTCTAGTGCTAAGCGTCTCTGAGCTAAGCCGCGAACAGAAAGACGGACATGGCGAAACTATAAGGGTTCCTAGTTGATTACGGAACCCTAAAATTCAAAGGGAGCTGTGGCATGCCATCTTTACCTAAGTTTTAAATGGAAATACATGAGCTTTTATTTAACTTGTTTTACATTGACGCATTCTAGATGGATGCATCCATAGATAATATAATAAACAAGTTTTTTATATTTCTATGGACGTATCACAAACATAATCGCCATTTTGCTTTGTCCAGCTATCCTACCTATAGGTAATTTTGTTATATCTTTTTCAACCAACAATACCTACATTGATTACCTATAGAGGCAATAACTGATAACGTTTGGAATGACTTGTGACAAAATGATTAAGTATTTATAAAACTTAGAATTTGAAGAAACTCACAACAGTGTTTAAAAATATGCAGGATGAATGAAAGCGTAAAAAAATAAAATGGCAACCAAAGTTAGTACCAAGTCAGTAGCTTAGGTTATCTCAATATTTATCTTATTATATCAAGCAAGTTCGGTTCGTCATTAAATTGATAAAAACAGATGCATGTCGTATAGGTACAAGAGCGATACTATTGTGTATCTGACAATTACTTTTGAAGGACAATAACAAATATAATGAGAAGATCAAACCGGCACGCCATTTTGGCAAATTGTTCACTGTTTAAGCGCTTTCACTAGCCAGAAAACTTATTTTGCTTTAGAAGTACATAATTAATAAAATTATTCAATGATAGTATGAAAATTTTACCTTGGATCTTGGGTGAAAAGATAGCTGGAGTCCGAAGAGCAACGCGATTGTGCACGATGCAATTGCCGTTCTCAAAATAAGCGTCTGCCACACTCGACCGCCGTATATTAATGCACTCAGTGACGTGGAGTCACATTCTGTCTATGCATATCGTGTAACAAAGTTCATGCTTTAAACTTTAGACCTTACTGCGTAGGAAATAAAGAGGATTTCTACTAACGCAAGTTCTTAATGTCGGGTAATCCTGAAAATTTCTGAGCGATGTTGCCATGTTTATTTCTTATTGTTGTTTTTGGTTTCATCCATAGAGAAAGTTAAATGCGGAATTGAGTATCCTACGTGTAGTACATATATCTACAGTGATTTACACTCATACAAATATTTAAAAAGTATTTAACATCATTAAATTAATTACCACATTCATTGATTTTCTATTTTTTTTTTCTATACTTATATAAATAAATAAACGTTTACTGAGGGATCTGTCTGGCCTTTCTTAATTATAATTAGCACACTTTATAACAATCGCTTTACGTATGAAGCATCAGAAGTTCAACTACATATATCCCCTGCCTCTGGATAGTAACAACAACAATTTACTTGCCAGCGCCACTTTAATTTTGTTAACATTTTTTGAACTGTAATGCCGGGTACGCATGCTACGACTTAAGCCAGAAGTCACAGCGATTTTGACAGCGCTAATAATAAATCGGCTGTCAAAACTGCCAACTAACGGTAATCGTACTGACGCCAGCACATTTAAGTTACTCGAAACTGTCAAATTTTCCCAATCAACCTTGAACCTAATTTTTAGGCGATAAAGTTGAAAATGTAATGTAAGAAATTTGTCAGATTGTTCTAGCTTAATGTGCTGACGTCTGTACCACCGGTTCACCACCAACGCTTCTGTTTGATCAATGCATGTCCTTGATCAACTGAGAGAGATTAAGCTTTATAATGTATGTAATATAGACGCCAGCACATCATGCTACCCGAAACTGTCAAATATTCCCCATCAATCTTGAACTTAATGCTCTAGCGATAAAGTTGAAAATGGATTTTAACCTTTCGAACGCCAGAGCATAAACACACCGGCGTGCCTCCGACGCCAGGCCACTAATTCGCTTTACCTACTTTTTGTCACATATTTGTGACGTTCGGCGTACAGGGAACGTGCATGCTTGTCATATGACAAGCATGCACGTCACCTTTTGAAAGTCATTGTCACGTATATATATACGTGACAATGACTTTCAAAAGGTTAATGAATTTTGCTTCTCGTGCTGTACATTGTTGATCGCTTTCAGATCATACATTCTGCAAACAAATTGTTCGATCTTTTTTTAGTTGATCTATATTTTTACTGTCGAGTAGTAGTTTCGAGTGAATAAAGTAGTTGAAATCTAGACAGCAGATAGTAGCGTTTTTCTTTAATTTACATAAGTTTGTCTAACTCCATTAGGGTGAACTCACTAGGGTCAATACTACCTGTAGGCTTAGAAATAAAATAATTGGGAGCGGTAGGCCAAAGTAGTGAGACCTTCGAATAGCTAATAGGACTAGTATTGTACATAACAAATACAAATACTAAGAATGAAGGACTCGTATCCATGGTTTTGAATAAAGATAAAAAAAAAACTCTATACAGCACCTGTGGCTTGTGTTCTGCACTGAAATATGACAGTGACAGATGTCAGATTCATAGATGTGATTGTGACAGCACTGATATTAGTTCATCCATGTTCTGTTTTGTTTGTTTCGATTCAATTTAGTTTCTTCTCAGGTCCACTAGTTGATCAGTAGAAGCCAGCTTGCATTGGAAGCTAAAACCAAACAGGAAATAAAAAAAAAATACAATTCAATTTCAAGTTTTACCTTGATCTGTAACTTTCTTTGTAAAACCGGCTTAAAAATGAGCAAAGCAAAGGAAGAGGCAGAAAAAAATACATTTACCGTTGCACACATGAAACATAGCTTGGCGACCGTATTAGAAAATGTTAACAATCATAACTACGTAAAAGTTGATCTTATTAAGAATTGTTCCTATGTGGGGTTTATGCACTCAGTTGACCCAGTTACTATCAGGTAAATTATCATTATTTATAATGAACATACGCCAATCCACAAAGCCAGGCGGCTTGGTGTCTGTTGCGTTATTAATTTATTTGTGATAGGTACCTCTAGTTTAGCTAAGAACAACCCTCAGCATTAACAACAAAGAGTATGTGTTCTAGTTATAAAACTGGCTGTTGAAACTGCCTCTTCATTGTTGCTGTTTCACTTTTGGTAATAACTCAGACCCATAATAGGATATATGCAAACATTTTAAAATCCTAAAGATTCCTACTAGCTTGCAACAAAAACTAAACACTAGTAGCCCGCCCTGGCTTCGCCCGGATGTGTGTTTTATTTTCCAAATTTTCTTTCATTAGAACCTTCTGACAATAAACAAAACAAAAAGAATTAGCAAAATAGGTCCAGCCGTTCACATGTGATGCTGTGACCAAGGAAAATAGGGTTTCATTTTTATATAATATATAGATTACCATTTATAATAATTATTAATTCCTATCTGTTACAGTATAATCCTATCAGTACCTCAAGGAGATTCTTACAAAACAGTCATCATTCCTGGTCACACAATAGTCGACATTTCATTCGAAGAAAGACCTGCCAATATTATACCACCGCATAGGAAAGAAACCCCAGCAGAGTCAAAACAGGACATATTCAAAAGAAAAGCTAGACTTATATCTTGGTTCAAAACAAACTTGCTACCCGTAATAGAATTGGATGATAAAATAGTTATTGGAAATATTACTCTATTACAGCCATACACAATTTCAGATATAAGTACAGATAATCCTATTATTGCTATGCGGATAAAACATTACATAGAAAAAATGCCAGAAGATTTTGAACCAAAATGAATGTGTTTGTTTATTTATTGATGTAATTATAGTGTTTAAGGATATTTTTTCGTTTTATTGTGGTTTTTGAATAAAAGATGCCAGAAAAGTCTAGTCAATCTTCTATAGTACCTTTGAAAAATAAAGCTCCAGTGGGTATAAAAAAATAACCAATA
Source organism: Mamestra configurata (assembly GCA_002192655.3). NCBI lineage: Eukaryota > Metazoa > Arthropoda > Insecta > Lepidoptera > Noctuidae > Mamestra > Mamestra configurata. Next base: position 28,777 of record NDFZ01004974.1, on the reverse strand, counting down.
TTGTTTATATTGTTACTTTCCATAATTTTATTATCGAAAAACACGAGAAACCTGTGTATCGTTTTTATATATGTTTTTTTTTTGGACAATGACCATTCGCAGTTCAGGCTAGTTACTGTTTAACTGGACTATCCTATGGTGGCCTCAAATGAATTTAAGGCCCCCCCCAGCCAGGGCTTATAAACGAAGTTAAACTAAATGACCGCTCGTTAGGGGCAACCTCGGCTTAGCGGAGTCATTTCGGAAGGACAGCAAGGGACAGGCTGGGTCATATCTTTATTATTTTGGGACGAATATAAAACTACTGGCTCAGCGACGCGGGCTGGCGGGAGGGTTTTTACAGGGACGTCGCAACTGGCCTCGGCGGCGAGGCCAGAAAACGGAACGCGGTCTGTTTCTGTGTTTACGAAGCGTGCTGGTTTCCCTACAGCTTTCCTGGATCTGGGTGGTGGTGTCGTCGGGCTCGACGAGGGTATGCCACGGACGGGGAATCCTACTAATCTGAGAGGGAGCGTATCAGGCGGCCGATGCGATAAGCGGGTTTTGTTCTGGTGATTTACTGCAGTTTCAATCAAGCGTTTGGACAGAAACTTCATGAACTGTTTAATAGTATAAAATTATAGGTACACCACCTACTTGTATACCTTCTAGATATCCTTTCGCAAAAGTGTTGTTAGCAGATTAGTCTGCAATGTAAAGTCAACATAAGTTGATTTTACATTGCAGAATTTGAGGGTAACAGGTAACTAGACCATGCAATAAAGAGGTCAGTTGTTTTTCAGTACCTAACTTTTTTAAAACCCAATGCATGTTTTAAATATTCCACCTATATTTTTATAAATTTTCTATTTTCCTCTTTTGAGTATGATAGTTATCATAGCGAGCAACATAATTATGATAGCAACAAAATGTGCTAGATCGAGCGCGTTTAGATTTTATTAGTTATTTAAATACTCTTTGGTTTAGATTCTACTTTGTTTGTGACAGTATTTTTAGTCTCGGTCGAACAGCATTCCCGCCTACTCGCACACTCATGTCATATTTACTACCGAACCGGCCGTCGTCGGCGCAACCCTGACAGTTGATTGCCGAGATACGCGGCCGTTGTAGTGCTTTGTTAAATTCAGATAATAAATTATTGTTTTACCAGACTTATCGCAATAGCGGCATTTAGAAATAAATTACTTTAGCATTTCGAAGTTTATAAAGAAACACGAAATGACCGAAAAACCAGACAGAAAAGTGCAATATTTGGCGGGTGTATGCGGTGAGTAAACAGCATTAGGTACTTTATAGCGCGAAATTTTGAAATAAATAAGTGTTCTACATTTAAATTTTCAACTTCAGCTGCGTTCGCGTTTACATTCACCGGAGCAACTCTGGCATGGTCGTCACCGGCAATTCCAAAGTTCAAAAATGGCGAAACGAATGTTGTTATCACTGATGTAAGTAATTATTATTAGCAATCGAACGGATAATAGCATTGAAGATAAACAGTTGCATAGTAAGCTCTAATGCCTATTCGTCTGATTGTGGTTCAATTTATGTCAGAAACTGAACAATGATCAGAAAGTAGGACACCACGCCAATCAATGGTATTCCGTAGAAATAAAACGAACCTAATAGATTATAATTCCTCAGTAGCGGCTGAACATAGTCAATCAATCAGCCGTTACTAATAAAAAAATGGCCAAGTGCGAGTCGCACTCGCGTGCAATAGGTTCCGGGCGGATTTCATTTTTGTAACATGTTATTTTAACACTTTAGATTTCTTATAGGTTTTCCTGTAATCTTTATGTAGAGAACCTGTATGTGTGTCTGTGTATGTATTACCTGCATGTTTTTTAAAATAAGGCCCAATAGGTTCGGAGATAATGGTCATTTCTCGTCTAATTTCTTGAATAACTTCAAAATTAATTTACCTATTTCAAAATTATGAAATGTTAATATAATTTAAAACCCTCACAATGAGCTCTTTAATTTGATATATCACACGGTGCAGTTTGAAAAACTTTTATATTAAATTTCTAGGATGTCCCCCAAAAGTGACCCCCGTACTAAAAATGTATTTATTTACGTAACGCGTCCGTGTTTGTGTTACAGAAGTTCATATGTGTTCGAATAAATAGAATCGATCCATTCGATTCTGGGAAAATTGACTGTGACAGACGGACAGACAGATAGACAGACAGATAGACAGACACCCGAGTGATCTTTTAAGGGTTCCGTTTCTTAAGAATGTTCGGAACCCTAAAAATATTGTGTCACTCATTGACAACCATTCAATTCGTTGATTTGGTAAACAGTCTATTAAATAATTATAAATATTTATAGTAAAGGTTAATGTTCCCAATAACATAATACACGTATCGAAGAAATAGGTACCTATACAACCTATACTTATGTCGAAGTTGAACTGTCATTTTTAGGGTTCCGTACCCAAAGGGTGAAACGGGACCCTATTACTAAGACTCCGCTGTCCGTCCGTCTGTCCGTTTGTCACCAGGCTGTATCTCATGAACCATGATAGTTAGACAGTTGAAATTTTCACAGATTATGTGTTTCTGTTACAGCTATGACAACAAAAACAAAAAAAACTGAATAAAATAAATATTTAAGGGGGCTCCCATACAACAGACATGATTTTTTTTGCCGGTTTTATAGATAATGGTACGGAAACCCTCGTGCGCGAGTCCGACTTGCACTTGGCCGGTTTTTCATTTCCATATCTGTGAAGGAAGCTAACATAAGTAGTTCTTAATGTTTCTGAGTTATGTCAAGTAGGTACTGCGATATACCTACTGTAATTCCACAAGGAAAGTAGAGCTGGATATCTCACAACCTCGAGAGATAAAAGATCTTTACAAATCTCGTGGGAAACCGTTGACATGACTACTGGCGGTGTAGTAAGTAGCTGCCTTCCTATATGTACAGACGCAAACATCGTGGGTGGTGTCCTTACACTCAGCGGGCGCGCTCCTCGGGTGCTACTTCGGGCAGGTGCTGAATGAGAAGGCTGGACGTCGTCGCACTTTCTTCGGCTCAGCCGTCCCGGCGCTCTTAGGTGCGGTACGTTCTGTCATACCTACATGACTAACGGCCGGTCTCACTAACGTATATACCTTTAACCAACTGTCAAACTAGCTACCAACAGTAGCTGAAACGTCATGTTTGCCTTTAAAATATGACGTTGCAGCTACTGTTGCTATCTATTTTGACAGTCGGTTTTAAGGGTAGAAACGTTATTGAAACCGGTCGTTAGATTTAAGACCACGTTGTCGTATGAGCCTATTGACAGGGCCAGGTCAGTAGGTAGCAATTGCTACCCGCCGAGATTGGGGCCAATTGGGGTCCCCTCTCTGCAAATGACTAAGAAAACTTAGTAACTACCCTCATTTTGTCACAATTGAAAGATGTGTGGGTAGTATTGCGACTGTATTCGGTTTTTTCCTTTCATAAATTTGATCGTACCTTCTCTATATTTGCATAGTTTCTAATATCTTGGAATGAAAAATTCGCTACCTATCTGAAACACTTTCACACAACATATCTGTTGCTGTCGAATATTCATATATGTACCTACGACCACGACGACTAGTAAACCATCAGAAAAATCTTGTCTTATTATGTTCATACTTTCCAGGTAATCCTTCTGAATACAAGTTTACCTGAGCTGATGTATATAGCCAGGTTCCTGATGGGGCTGGCGACAGGAATCATAGCTGTGGTAAGGTTATAATTATTGTATAGATACTTTCTACTTCTTAAGTGTATGCGGATCTGCCAGGGTTGCGGAATTTATTCGAAAGAGTCACCTACAACGCAAAGGGCTTTAGAAGGACCACGGATGGGCTTTATTTAGTAAGAGTCTGACACGGCATTCCGCTCTAGAGCGGAAGAAGTCATTTGATGATTTCCCATACTTAAAAAAAAACAAAAAAAGTGTACCTATGCGGATTCGTTATACCACCTTGATTCAAATAGTAGGTACCTATAATCGGAAAAGTACACTTGTTAAGCGATAACCGTTTGCAAATACGTAATACGTAGCCTCAGGTTATATTTCCCTTTCTTTCAGGTCACAATGATATACGTAACAGAAATAGCTGACAAAGAGATCCGAGGCGCGTTAGGGATGACAGTCCAAGTCATGAACAACTTCGGCAGCCTGACGGTCTACAGCATTGGGCCTTTCGTCTCCTACTCAACCCTGAACTGGATAATTATGATCATACCCATTTGTTACGTCTTGCTGTGCCTGTGGATACCAGAGTCTCCTTATTACCACCTGAAAGATGGGAGGTTCGAAGCAGCAAAGAGAGAGTACAAGAGACTTCAGGGGAATCAGGAAGAAAGAGTGAGTACCTACCTGGAAGAAAAAAAAATAACACAATCTCCAAGCTCCTCCTACACAGACAAGGGTCTGAAGCTGCGTTTCCTCCAGAAATGTGCGAGGATGCGTAGCGAGGGTTGTGTTTGTTAAGGACCAAGAAAAAAGTCAGCACAAGCGATTCTATTGGTTCTTGACAAACATCCCTCGCTACGCATCCTCGCACATCTCTGGTGGAAACGCAGCCTTATTGGGGGAAGACAGCTAGCATTTTACTGATACCATCTGGATTTCATACAAAACCGAAAATCAGCATAGCAACCGGAAAGCCGCTAGAGTAATCGCCAGATTAAGAGGATTTAACTAGGTATAAAAAGCAATCTTTTTAATATGATTGCATGATCATTCAGTTTTTGTTAGTCTTGCGCAATCAGTATGAGAGATTACCTGGAATCAACAGCTGTTGAAACATGACTCGCATGTGGATGAAGTTTTACTTTTCGAGTGTGTTGAAAAATGTCGTTTGATACACGTGATACCCACGTGCCAGTCTCGGCTTTATAACGTTCTAGCCTCGTTTTAGCCTCGGCTACAATGACATAGTTCGCCCACTTGCATCAAATTTACTATTTTATGTCCACTTTCATCTTGTAATCATTAATTGTCTACCTATATTTCAGGTGATTGACGATCAGATGAAGATAATGCGAGATCATGTTAGAGAAAGTATGGAAAACAAGACGACTCTCAAGGAATTGCTGACGAACATGAGATATAGGAAGGCTATATACATAGTGACAGGTAAATATGTAAGTACCCATTAAGCAAACAAGCATTGTGAGACTTTAAAAAAAAAACTGAATTGCTACATTTAAATTAGGCTGAAGAACCGGAGAAAGACAACACTTTTTGAACATGACCTCACCATTCGAAGAGAAAATTATTTTTTTATAGCTGAGAAACATCATCTACCTACTTATCTATTTTTCGCCGAGGTGAATAAATAACTGGGTCGGAATATTACCTTTCTAAGAACGTACGTTTTGATAGGCTGTTAGCATAAGGCTTTATATCTACTACCAACCTCGGTTGTAACAGAAGATAAATAGTAAATATGTAGTATTATGTCTAGCGTACACGGTACAAGTTACGTAGGATCTTATCATATACACTATTTATTAAGGTCACTATCTCGGAATTCTTTATTAAAAACATCGTATGATGCTCAAGTGCTTTACTGCTATCAGTAGGTACTATGGTAATATCACTTTTATTCTGTGTTGATAAACAAGTCAGACAATGAACAACTTTGAGAGGGAATCGAACCCGTGATACGTGACGCTGCAGACAATCGCTTAGCTATTGCGCCGGCTTTAGGCTTTTGTCCCTATAGTAAAACCAAAATGAGTGCAATTCCTAAACCGAATCTTTCCAGCTAGCTGATAGGTCTTAGGGTTCCTTGAAAAAGGAACGTAGTATGCCAATTAGTATATTTTTTTTTTTTTTATTTTTTTTTTTATTTAATATGGGTTTGCTCTTGACTCTAGTCTAGGTCATAGATGACAGAGACAAAGTCGACGATGGAGCGAGCTTACCCAGAAGAAGCCTGTTCACTCTAATTTCATTAAGCATGCAGCTATTTCGATTAAGTAAATAAATACATTGCAATTTTATGATAGGAATAATAACTATCTAATCGAGAGATTAAGTGAGGGTAAATAGCATGAAGGAGGCGGCGGAAAGGGAGAGGGAAATCTCGACCTCTCTCCCGGTCCGCAGCAGGCGCATCGGGCATCGGAGGATACGGGCAGCGTATCCTCCGATGATCCTTCTGGCCCCCCTAGCTGGGTCCAGGAGCGGCGGACTTGGGGATGTCCGTCGCCCCCATTCATTCATCTGGACCCGAGGTTGCGGTGCATGATGTTCCCATGAAAAAAAAAAGGTTAAAATAGCACTCGTAGGTAAGTTGGTCAGGTTGTCAGCTTAGGCATATAAAATAATAATTAACCTTTTCACTATCCCGACATTCGTGTCTCGCACCGGGTGATAACACTGATAACCCGATCAGCTGTTTGATAGGGAGGTGTGATGAGATCAGCGCCAATAAAGGAGTAGCTAATACATAATGTTGATGAATTCCTCGATAGTACTGCTGGTAGCGCTTTGTCAACGCGCCTAATACCTGTTAGTCATAGATTTTTTATAATCGGTTAGAAATTAGAATCAAAATTTGGAAATTCTACAGTACATTTTTGCAAAGCGGAATTGCTGCTTATTTAATTCTGCTTACATCAGTGTGGATTGCAACAGCTGACAGAACTGCGATCACCAACCCGCCTGCCAAGCGTGGTGGTTATGGCAAACCCCCCAACCCCCCCCCCCTTGAGGGAGGCCTATGTCCAGCAGTGGACGTCTTTCGGCTGGTATGATGATGTTGATGATGACATAACCTGATTTATAAGCGTATGATAAATTCAATTGGAAGGTTTATCTACTGCTATTTCATTAATTAAGTACGTAGGTATTTATGATTCTGCTAATTATAATTATAATGTAGGCACACATTTTCAATGCAAATTCCAACCTTGCCTATATTTACCTTACTTATCGGAGTTGACTCAGGCAGTTTCGAATACAGACGACGATTTACGATGGATACATTTGTCAGTTTCAAGATATTAATTTAATCAGTTTTATCTAAATAATGTAGACAAAGTCTACAAAACAAAAACTGATAGCTGTTTAGCAGAAAGTGACTAATTAAATTTATAATATATACTTATAATTTTTAATAAGTATTTAATATTTGGGTGCAAATAAGTTAGTACCTAGGTATATGTTATGAAAAAAACATCCAATAAAGTTTTTTGTTTCCAGGTTTGAAATTGCTCCAGTATATGACTGGTATTCTCGTCATTCAGTCGTACTTGGAACCCATATTCAGACAAAGCAACTTTGTATCCGGCCCGATTGCTAGCATCGTCTATGGATTCGTGCAATTAGGAGCAGGTAACCCTAAACAAATTTATAATTCTAATATGCAAAAGTGACTGCCAGGGTTGCGGAATTTTATCGAGAGTCACCGCGGCCCTGGAACGTAAAGGGCTTACGAAGGAACACGGATGGGTTTTAGTCAGTACCTAAGAGTCTGTCACGCCCTTCCGCTCCACACAGAGCGGAAGAAGTCATTAAATGATTTCCCATCCTTAAAAAAAATATATGCGAAAGTGAGTTTGTTACGCTTTCACGCCTAAATCGCCGAACCGATTTTGGTACAGGGACAGATGGGTCCCCGGAGACGGGTTTAAGCTGTTTTAGGGAATATGATTTCCGCGAGAGGGGCAGATATTTTTGTTAATAAACCTATCTCGTTTGTTTTTCGGTCAAATCCGATTCTATTGTCACTTTTTTACTATATTTTTGTATATTTCTTGATAACTGTTTAGACAATAAATATTTTTTTCATGCGTATTCTCTATTGTATTAACTTATTAAACTTTATGTTGAGATTGAGACCTGCTGAAGCGCATTATTTGCGTCAGAATATAGTCGAAACTAAACAAAAACAACTGAGCTGTGTAACTTTGCCTGCTACGTTGCGCTTCGTCAGGGCGGCGTCAGTCTCAATCTTTCAATAATTACTTTTTTCCAGGAATCGGCGCAACATTCCTATCCAGATGGTTCGGGCGGAGAATTCTAATGTTCATATCCTGTCTCGGAGTATCGCTAGCCATGACCCTAGTTGGCCTGTATTTCTTCCTACAAGATGCTATGCAAGTCAGCACCGAAATTTCGCGAGCAATTTCATGGATGCCTCTAGTTGGCATCTTGGGTTTTAACGTGCTATACGCCGTTGGTGTGGGGAACCTGCCTTATGTTCTTCAAGCAGAATTGTTCCCGGTAAATGTGAAGGGAGTAGCTTCAAGTACAGCGACTATGCTCGCTTGTATCTTAAGTTTCTTGGTTACGAAATGCTATATACAAGTGAAAGATGCTTGCGGCCATTACATGGTCTTCTGGTCTTTCGCGGTGGTTGGCTACGTGGGACTGTTCTTTATTTACTTCTTCGTCCCAGAAACTAAAGGCAAAACGTTAGAAGAGGTACAGAATAATATTCAAGACCAACAGCCTGAAGAAGAGGCGCTAAACACTCAGAAAGTGGAAAAAACATAGATGGTATAAGTTGCCGGCGATTTTAGTATTTCGAAAAGTTTACACTCCAAGTGGCATTTCGTAAATATTTATTGTAGTTTTAATAGAAAGTTAGCATTTGTAGGCATGTTATTTTTTTAAGATATATATTGTTGGTATTCCTTGTGAATAAGCTGAAAATACAAAATTGCATATTGTTGAAACAGGTTTAAAACCTTGTATTTAGATTACTACCAAAGGGTAAGTTTTTCAATCGACAGATATTTTTATTCCTGTAAAATAAATGTAGTAGTTTTACAGCCTTTGTATAGAAAATTATGTCAAACAACCATATTTATTGTTCAAATAAAAATATCCGACCATTGAAATTCAGCCCTTAGTCTTCCAAACCTGTAGTCAGGGTAATAAGTTTAGTTTAAACATGTTAACAAGAAAGACTGTAACCAATTACGGGCCAAAAAAAAAACAAAATGTGACTATAAAATTGTATTCGGCTGAATAAAAATATGAAATACATACTGATTACCTGAAACCTTATATTATTATGGCAACCTTATACAGATTGCCACGCAATCGGAAGATGTAGAGGCTACTGCAGAATACCAGCTATACAATAGTAAGTATGACCTTGGGAGTACAAGAGATGTCCTTGAAGTACAAGAAATGTCTTTAAAGTACAACGTTTGTGTTGTATTTTTTCTAAATCCTCTTGGTGTTCCCGTAGGAGTAGAGTGGGGCGAATGGGGTGTCGGCTTGTTCGTCGCCGCTTTCCTCTGACGCGTCTGACTCGAACGTGTTGTCCGGGATGTCGTATAGGCGGATCAAAGGCTTGTTGGGGTCCTTCATGATAAGGTATTTACCTGGAAATTGAAGAGTTTAGTTAAAACAGTTTGAATGGACTATAAAAGCCTATGCTCACGGCGTATTTCATACGCGCTGACGACGCGCGTTTTACGAATGCGCGCTCACGGCGCTGTAGATGACTAAGAAACAGATTTTCGCAATTGTATCGATACAAATGCGCCACTCATTTTTTTGTACGTGTGCGAACGTTTACTATCTGCGTCTGAATTGCGTTTGAAGCGCGCGTCAACTGCGCGTTAAAAAAAAAGAGGATGAAAAAAAGAGGAGGGTTAGAAAAAAAGAGGTTTAAGCCTTTAGGGCTTTTGCCCTAAAGGCTTAAAACCTCTCCCGACTAAGCGTTTAATATGTGGATAATGAGACGCAATTTAGCGCCATGAGTACCTATACGCGTGATAGATATGCTCAGCGTCCACCCTCAATACTTGCGGTAGTTCAGCTTTTCCCCAACAATGTTGAGGTTGGCATCCAATTTAACCTGATGCAGCTGAGTACCAGTAATTTACATGAAGCTACTGCCTATCTGACCTCCACAACCCAGTAACTGGGTGACACAATATCCCTTGACAAGACTGCTGTCAGATTTCTTGTCTTGAATACGCGTAACGAATCGATCGACGAAGGTCTCCAAATGACAGCCGAGACCAACAGCTTAACGTGCTTTCCGACACACGGTGTTATCTTGTTATGTTAAGATGGTCACCCATCTACGGATTGACCTCGGTACGCGTTGCTTAACCTTGAAGATCGACTCGCGCACTTGTTATAAGTCACGAGCTTCAGGAAACCACGACTACTTAAACATTATATTTGAATACTCACCATCCTTCTGCTTCATGCAGATATCGATGATGCACCGTAGAATACCCCACGCGTTGTCCATAGACAAGTTGATTTGCGCGGCGAACTCGTGCGGCTTGAACTGCTGCGTGCCGAGGATGACGTGGCGCGAGTTATCGCGCACTTGCGAGCGGGACACGTAGCCGAACTTGATCTGATCGGAGCCGGCTAACAGGGCCTGAGAATCGAAACGGTGATTTGTACAGAATGCGGAATATTATACAATAAAATGGGTTCTTCATCCGCCGAACTAGATAACTGAATTCTCTTGCAGACATCCTGAATAAACGGCCTAATCTGCTTCTGGAGGGAGGTTAGCTGGATGGTATGACGGTACGCATAGTGGTCCAACATAGGGACTAAGTGCGGAACCCCCCCCCCCAATAGAATAGGTATAACTTGTTCTCTGTTCAGCACGAATTTAGAAAAAATTGTTAGTAAGCGACGAATGTATAGCTCAGGTAGCCACAGACAATAGAATTTGTTACAATATGTGATAGATATAGATTTTCCTAATAAAGATGGACATAATACGCACTTTGTGTCCATCTTAGATTGATAAGTCTTCATGGTTGTTTTAAGTTTCAAGTATATTTTAGCTCAGAATTAAATCTGTTATGTGCTTTCCTTGCTTTTAACAATGCTCCTGCTCACACACTGACTCCGTCATTGTAGTACCATTGTACATGAAGTTGTAAATTAAAACTGGATAATTTCAATAAAATACTTGCTGCTCAGTCAGTCCACGGTTTCCGTCCATAAAATACAGAAAAGTAATGTAACAAGTAAGGTTTAAAATCTTACCTGTACGGTCCACTTAGCAAGTTTGCAGGAGTTGTTCCTGAGTTCATTAGCGAGCACTGCACCGCGCTGGGTATCGAGTTTCTGGCGCCATTCCACGCCGTTGGCCAGCTTCGAGTCCCACTCGTTCAGGGCCTTGATGCTCAGAAACTGGGTCTCGTTCTGAGGACCTTGCATGACGGCGTCATGCTCGCAACGGGCGACTAGTGTCTGGAAAATTAAGGTGTTTTGTTAGGCTTGGGTTTCTTGGTTTAAATAGCAGAGCAATAATTAGATAGAGGGTTCCGAGACTCTTGAAGTTTACTTTCATTCAAACTTTTCTTTTAATAAAATGCGCCACAAATTTAGGGTTCACAATTTTATTCTTTGGTCTCAAAATTGACAATCAAATCCTGAAGATATAACGATTCTGCTAGTAGTCTGGATTCGTGCCCAGTCGATGACAATAGGCTCTCCCCCTATTACATGGTACCGAATTATGAGTTTACTATGTTTTCACCTCCATCCAATCCTGGGCACAATATAGGCATGATCTAAATGTGTTATGATTCCGTACAGAAGCAAATATAACTCACCACACCATTGTTGAGGTTCCACTTGCGGTAGCGGTAGCCCACGGAGGCCACCTCGCCCTCTTCCTCCTCCGACACGAACGGGTTCTGTTCGGGGAACTTGTACTTGGTTTCGTTGCTGCCGTTCTTCAATACCTGGGTTTTGAGCAAACATAAAAGTGGGTTTAGTACTGATACATTTTGAATTTTACATCTACATATAAGAACTTTGGATATATTCTAGGTTTTAGTTGATCCTGCCAGGGTTGAGGAATTGTTCGATAGAGTTACCGCGGCCTTGGAAAGCAAAGCGCATTTGAAGGAACTGGGGTGGATTTTAGTCAGTAAGGTTGCCATCAGACGGACTGCACCGCAGCAACCGCACGTAGTCGATATATTAAATTGCATTCAGTTGTTCGTTCGATTTCTTACAGTCGTGATATCAACTTCATGCTGTAGTCGTGTGGAGTCGATTTTGACAGCATACAGTCGTAACTTAAACTTCACGCGGTCGGCTCCAGTCGTGTAGTTTCGACGAACGCTGTCCATGTCCATCGCTAATCACATTCAGTTACTGTGCAGTTAGTCAAGGAACAGAACGCGCGTCGGTCGCGTCGAAAGGATAGTGAATTCTATTCCGAGTACATAGAGCCGTTAAAGAACGTTAGGCTGCCATAAGACGGGCTGCATCGCAGCAACCACATGCAAAATACAACTGCATGCAGATGAATATATAGACCATGTGCGGTTGCTGCGATGCAGTCCCTCTGATGGCAGTCTAACAGTCTGACACTCCCTCCCGCACCGCCCAGAGTGGGAGGAGTCATTTGATGACTTCCATCCACAAAAAAAGGTATTAGTTGATTTTACGGCACATCAAGTTATAAAATTTAAAGTGTTGGCCGTTTTATGTAGACAGTTTAAAGTTTTCCAAATTAAATAATGAAAACTTTCTATACAGACATCACATAGCTGGAAATAAGTGCGTCAAGATGTCGCGACGGTGGCGTCGTTTAGATTCTCGTCCTGGGGCATGTCTCGAATATTAATTATTAATTACCTATTCGTTTGGAGACGCTTTAATAATGTTATTTTTGGTATTCTTTCAAGGAGAAAAAAATCCAAGATAATGTTAACAAACCCAAAGTTGGAATGTACACCCCTTCATCTCTTTAGTAACGGGTTTGCTTGGAGTAGTCCTTGGTAGTCTTTGTAGCCATACACTACTCAATGATGACATGAGTGGTTCACCTCAAAATTTTGAGAAATCTTACTAGATATCTCAAAATTTTTTAATTATTAATTATGATGACCACATGGTTACACAAGTGTTGGACACAATGAACAGCTGTTGCATAGCTGCTATTTTTCCTATATAGCTTTGTCTCACTTACACAATGGAAGCAACAAAGCAGTGGCACAACATAGTAGGGGAAGTGCCGGTCCATTCTGTCAACACATCACTGAAGTGAACTGTCATTCCATCTTTTTTGTATGGATTTACAGCTCACTCACCTAAGCTTTCAATGTGAGAGGTTAGAGTATCACACTGCAGGAGCTTACCTGCTGGCTAAAGTTGTGGTTGATGAAGGTGGCCTCGAGCGCGAGGTTGCGCGGCGAGTTGATGGAGTTGCCGTCATCCGTGGGCGGCTCCACCGACGTCTCGTTCACGGTCAGCAAGTCGAACTCCGTGTTGTCGCGCTTGTCGAAGAACAACTTGTCACCTAAAACAATAAACATTCAATTGCTCAGTTTTTACTCCTACAAGCCTGCAAGGTGGCCATCATATAACTTAAAACGTCAATTGTCCCCTCAGCAATAACACTAATTTCATTAGTCTATTGCACCGGAGCCCATGGAGTTAGGAGTTTGTGTTTCGCATAGGGTATACGAATTTGGCATGTGTTGCCAGCCACTCCAGTGTGCCCTTTGTGCAATCACAAAGGGCACACTGGAGTGTAACATGGAAGGATGTATGAATGTTGCCATACAAAAGTAAAGATTATTATATCTTTGTTATACAGGGAAACATAAATGCAGGTGCAGTTTCTCGTCAAAATAATCAGAAACAGCACTGATTTCAGTGGGAGCATAGCATACATTCAGGAAACAATTTTAATGCTAATTAATTAAAAAAGCACATACCAATCTTCTCAATAACAATATCCCAGGAGTAGTTGGAGCGGGTGCAGCACATGATGGTCGCCAAGATGGCGTCGGTGGCGTACACCGTGCCCACAGTCTTACTCAGCCGTCGGATCACCGGGTCGTCAGTGGTCGTCACCTGAGGAATATTGTGGAAATTAGTACTACTGATATTATGCTGTGCATTTATTACTGAAATGCTTAAAATATTGTATTTTTTTTTATAAACTATTATTTGAACATGAATTTGATTTCATGTCAGACACTTGTTAAGATTTTCCTTTAGTGTATTATATATTTGAGGCAAACCAAATGTTTTGGTTAAGGTTCTCCCTAATCCATACTAATATTATAAATGTGAAAGGAACTGTCTATCTATCTGTTTGTTGCCTCTTGACATCTGATCGAATTTGGATTAAACTTAGCAGATAGGTAGACCATGTCCTCCAAATTTATGTCCCGGACCAGGACATAGGATTCTTCTAAATATCCTGGGAGATCATCAGAGCGCAGCTGCTGCCAGAGGCTTGTAAAATGTTAAACTAAATTTCAGTCCATCTAACAATGGGACATATTGTATGATCAGTTCCAAGAATGCAACATTATTGTAAATGAGGTTTGTCGATGCAATGTTACAAAAGAAGTAAACACCAACTAAGCAGTATACTAAATAATTGAGTAAATAAAAGAAAAAGAGTAAACATTACAAAGAAATCAGCAAGTTCAACATTACTTTGGACTTAACTATACCTATGTCATTGATAAAATAGTTATCTAGAAAAGTTTGAGTACCCATTAATCAAGCAATGACAGATGAGACTGATGCTTTTAAAGAATTTTAAACATTAAAATTACAATGGTTACTTGGTTTGTAGTAAGGTGACAAATGAAAGTACTTACCGTATGGAAGATACGGTCAATACGCTGCAGAGCTTTCTCATGTTTCACATTGACACGGTCATAGCCTTTGTCATAGTACTCCAGTGTACCGCAGCACACAATGTCTTCACCTGTTGTAAAAGAAAACTGGTTTACTATCTGACACTCACATTGTTTGTAGAGATTCTATGTTTTGTAGAATTTCAGAAGTACAAGTATTTAGACATGAGAAAAAATATTGTGATTGCCTTTTAATTATGAAAAAATACAAAAAATGAGAGCCCACATTCATTTGAGCTTACACAATGATAAATCAAAAGGTTGAGTTGCATTTAAAATGGTTCTGAATTGTCTTTAATTTGACTAACTGTACTTACATCAACATCTGAGTTTATCTAACTTATCAAACATCTGTTGCTCGGGAGTTTGTTGTTGTATTTTTTTCTATCTACATTGGGCAACTGACTTATATAAATTTTGACATTCAGTGAGCCTAATTTGAATAAATTTTTATGATTAAAAAATATCTTCTTTATTAGTAACAAATACATAAGTACCTTCTTTAATACCAGGCAAAGACAACTTAGCAAGACGAGGGAAGTCCATGTCCTCGATAGTGACCCATGTGGGCCGCACAGTGACGGATGCATCACGGATTTTCATAGGAGCACCTCTCTGGCCCCATCTCTTGCCAAGCTTACGATCCCGTTGCTACAAAGAAGTATCATATGGTCAAATTCTATGAAGGACAGGACAAGGTAAAGATTAAAAAAGTTGGTACTGCAAATCTGAGTTCCTGAAAGCTTTAGTGATAGTGATATCAGTGTGGTAATAGATTGCGCTAAGTGTTGTAATTTGCACATTATGGTTGCTTTCTTGTATTTCTTTAGCTTTCTAAAGAAATACAAGAGCTGCTTTTCTATAAGAAGATTAGTTACATTTCTCATGTAGTTGCCCTTGTTGAGGGTAGTCATGCCACCAGGAGTGCGCGCGCCCCGAGCGCCGCGGCCCCTCTGCCCGCGAGCACGGCCGCGCTGGTACGGGGGCTTCTGCACCCTCGTCGTGTCCACCAGATGGAAAGTACTCTCGTCTTCGTCGTGGAAGTACGCGTACGACGAACCAGCGCCGAACTGAGACGCATACTTGTCTGGAAAAGAGTTGAGATACCTTACAAGTGTGTGAATTATTTTTGTGGCAATAACATGAATAACATAGTTCAAAAGTCCACAGAGACAGTGTTTATAGCATTTGTTGTGATATTACAATGCAATAAATTTAAATATCTGTTCTACTTAATTAGCAGTACCTTTCTATGCACTATGGTACAGTACAGTGCAACATAGGGTATGAAGCTGGTGCAAAAAACGTCACCATAACCTCAAAGAACAGTAATGTTGAGGGAAATATTGTGACATGAGATCATAGCACAGTGACGGAATAAACTTACTTTGATATTTCTTGTCCTGTACGACAGTCCAATCACTTATTTTTCCCAAGCGATCGCCTTTACTGAAAGGTTGGTAAGGCATGTCCCGAAACTGCTCCGGCATTTCGGCTGGGCCCCATCCTGTTGGATTATCTTGAATTATTGGAGCTACAAATCGTATCGGCTCTTCGGCCGGTAGCACATGCTCCGACATTGTAACTATTCAATAGAATTCTTTATTTTGCGATAATTCAACATGAAGATACACCAATGCCACACGACACTTTCCAAATGACTTTTTTCTTTTATTAGATGACAATTATTGACGCAACGTAGATAAGAGTCTTTTGGCTTGAAACCATTTTAATGTTGCTATTTTAGAAAATTAAATATGCTGATGTTCAACCATGGAATTATTACGTGCATAATGTATTATGTTGTTTTGTAAACTCGAGATTTAGGATGGAGCGAGATCTAATTTTGGCGCCAAAAAAAAAAAAACCCCACGCTCTGCACTCCCGTATGAGTATGTACAGACTTCCTTAACTTGTATAGAATTTTGTCGTTGCCTACCATTAGACCACCTAGGCGTCAGCCAGTATACTATTGTAGTCTTTGTAGGCGTCCCAGGTCGGTGCCGCCGGTACCTGCTCTTTATGAGTTAGGTATTTATGGCAGCTCAGTGGTAAGGAAATAGTACATTTTGCTGCTAGTGAGGAAAGTTTGACAATGCAGCTGAGGCAGAATAAACATAATAAGTAACAATTTACTGTGAAACAAAGTTATTCTGAAGAATGGCTTCTGGATTTCTTTTTTCTTTCGCTGACATTGATTTTCGTGGGGGTTGACGGGCGTCCGGTAGGGGCTGCTGGACGACTAGGAGTTGATATGATAAACACAGGGCAGACCAGCGATTTTCCGCATATAGTCCGGTTAAGCAGTAACCATCCCTAGCGAGTTTAACAGCGCGGGACCAGTCGCAGTTCAACTCGCTACTCGCTCCAAAAAGAAAAAAACGATTGGTAAAAGCAGTGTGGTAGGAGTCAGTTTTGGAGTAAATGTCTTGAAAAATAAATTGGAATATCAAAAAGGGAATGTCTTGTAGGTGTATTAATTTTATTTTACTTTTTTCCAAACACATTATTGGGTTAAATTCCGTAATGCCTAACCATAAACCTATTCATAGTTTGGGTTGGTTGCAAAAATGACATCCGAATTTTTTTATTAGGGGAAACCTAAAGTATCTGTCCTGCCTTCAGAAAAAAGACCAGGAAAGGTGGGTTTTCTTTTCTCGCATACACCCCTGCATAGAGGTCAGTGACCACCAGCACATGGATGGGTTTACCTTTTCCTCTTATGAAACACCTCCTTTCTCTGGGAAAACTCTCCCTGTGTAGTAAAACGACTCCTGCTAGGCACATTCTGAGGCAAACTGTAAAGGGTTCACCAGATCACCAACATGTTCATATCGTGATCACTGTGTTTTACACCTCCGTTATCGCTCAATGGGCTGTCGGGGAGGCATAGTCCTCTCTCTGACTATTGAATAATAAAATAATAGGACTAAGTGTTGTGATGTCAGTGGCATAATGTGGATTTCAGGCGCCCGGGGCGGAGGAAAATTACGAAAAGTGCCGAGGGGCGGCCCGCCTCTGATTGTGTTCGCAGTCCAAGGAAAGCACGTCAAGCCGTTGCTTGGTCGCAGTTTGCAGCAGTGGTCTCAACTCTCTCTGGAAGATCTAAGAAGTTAGTAAGAAGCTCGAAAATTTGAGAACCAGTCTTACTGAAGAAGTTGCATGTTACCCAGTTATTGCAGGGTTGTGGAGTGGTTGTAGATGTGAGATAGACATGTCACTCCATGTATAATAAATGTGGCATTAAGCTGTATGAGAGCAGTGGTGGCTAGTGGTTACGGCTCCGTCTGACGAGTCGGACCCATCCAGGCCCTTCACTTTGTGTAATTTGTTTCATCACCAGTGCTCGCAAAATGGCGAAGGAAAACCTCGTGAGAAAACATGCTTGACCTAGAACTTAAAATCAAAGACATGTGACATCCACCAATCGGGACTGGGCCGACGTGGTGGAGCCCTGTGTCTGAGCAGTTGGAACATTATAGGTTGATTATACAGCTGTATGAGCTGCATCTGGTTAGACTGCAACTGCCGATGCGTCAAAACAACGTGGCATGTAATTCTGATAATGTAAGACAGCCGACGCAACGTCACGTGTGGCACGTGGCACCCCTCTTAGCCAACTGCCAAACTTTTCACAATGGCTTGGCAGATAATGATGAAACCCTTACTTAATTAATTAATCACACCAATATTATAAAGGCGAAAGTTTGTGATTGTGTGTGTGTATGTTTGTTACTTCTTCACTTGCTAACGGCTGGACCGATTTAGATGAAATTTGGTATAGAGATTGTTTGAGTCTCGGGAGTATGTTCCCTTGGGATAATTTTCGACAATCACGCGGGTGGAGCTAGTAGGTAATAATGATGACTAAGATGGCCATTTTCCCAGGTAAATTGGATAGTAGGTAGGTATATGTCCCGTCCTGCTGAGTGTGCTTGCTTTTGGTCAGTAAGAAACATTGTATAAAACATAGTATAGTATTGTGTTTATTCCATTCATACCACAGTACTACGGCGGGGCTTTACCTTACTAGAATGTTCGACACACAGTGGTATTTGTAAACCTATCACATTTAACAACGCACAACGCTATCTACCTAAGTACCCACCAACAAAGTGCCTACATGGCCAACACTATTCTAGGAACTGCCACACCGCTATGCGTGATTGTTTGAAGTTTGTAGGCACATTTTTGGGAAACAATTACCTACTTGCAAGATTCATGGTTTTCCACCTGTCTGTCAGTGTGAATGTTTTTTTACCGTTTTGCAACGATAAACAGATTAATATATGTAGGTACTTACATAATGTAGGTACAATAAAACGGCCTGCAAACTGTAGGTGTACTTTTGTCAGTACATTGGAAAAAAAAGTAATAAAAAGAAAGGGGATGACTAAAAAAGAGTCACAGAACACCAATCAGCGATTTTTAGAACCATTTTTTGTATGTATTTTGTTTGTTTGTAAGTGCAGATCTCCGAAACTATTGAACAAATTTATAATGATAATTATATGAAGTTTAAAAGAGCCTACTCTCTAACTCCTATTATTGGGAGCAGAATAAGCTTTGTTTCATATCGGAACAAAAATATCGTCATTTAAACATTTACAAGTTTACTTGATATCCGATTTTAATTAACAAAGCCTATGTTCTGCTCCCAGTTATAAGTATTCTATCCACTTGCCTAAAAAAGGGCACAGCTAGTTCATTAATAAAAAGAACGCAAATACCTACCTATCATTGATAATAATTTAGTATTTCAATTGCTAAAATTCTTATCATATCACTGAGCCGATAGACCCTTGAACTTCGGGCCCCTCAAATCAGACCAACAAATTTTTAGGGACTCATTATTTCTGTTATTTGTTAAATTAATAATAAAATAATTGTTGTAAGTTATTGACAACGTAAATTATAGTATGAGAAATTAGGTATCTACCAACCGACCCACTTAAAGATTGCTCATTACGGGTCAAAGAGTACCTATATAATTATACTCAATGTTATGGATGCATTGTTGCACAATACACCGGTGAACCCCGCGACTTTTAATCGAAATTCGAAGTTACTAGGGACTTTTCATGGGTCTTTCTGTACCATAAAATAAAAGTCCCGGTATACAGATGCCGTTGCATAAAACTGAACCCAAATTATTTATAGGATTACTCATTCGTAGCCCTCCGACTTGAACACATCGGAGGCATATAATCAAGTGTTTCTGTATTATTTAGTAGTAGTACCTATTACTTTTTTTAATAGTCAAAGTGTGACTCCAGCGCGGAATTAAAAGTGATAAAAAACTTCTTATCAGAGTTATGTTATACTAATTTATTGACTCTTAAGTGGCGCTGTACTGGTTTGACGTTTTTTGTGCATAAGGGTCACAGGTTTGGTGCAGTGGTGGAGGTGCGTCCGTTTTATGTGAAGGGTGTGTTCCATTTTACAACTGTATAAATTCAGAGGTGTTACGGAGGTTTTACAAGAACTGAAGTTGGATTCGGAGTTTTTAATGGTTTGCCGGAGTTGGAACCGGTGTCGAAGGCGATGGTAGAAGAGAGATGTGTAGGTAAAGGGCGGGCCCAATAAAATATAAAAGTTCAAACATTATTCAGTTAATCTTTATAATTTCCATTAGGCTTTGAAATAAAAACAGTCATGTTTTCAACAACACTTAACAAAATTAAATTAAATGCATTGACTCCAAAAGTAGGTACCTAGCGAATTATGCTTCATCCTGCTATTAAAACCGGTTAAAAATAATGTCAATCGGAAGTTCCGACTTATTGGAGTTGGAGCACACTGGACACTTTTTAACATCAATAAATCCTTATTCTAGTATTCGTTCGAAATTGGGGAAAAAAACTATCTGTGCTTATTAGGTACGTCTTCACTGCTTTAACTAGGTACTGCAATTATAATGAGGATTATAGCTTCCAACACCTAAATTCACCAAAAAATTAGCATAACTTGTTGTGGAATTATTCGAAAGAGTAACTGCGGAATGCAAAGAGCATTTGGAGGAACACGAGTGGGTTTTAGACAGTAGTAAGAGTCTGACACTTCCTCCCGCTACGTCCAGAGCGGGAGGAGTCATTTGATGATTCCCATCCAAAAAAAAGTTTTCCTTGTAAGTAGGTAGGTGCCCAGCTATGCTAACAGGTAGATATAGGAACTATAGGTATCATCATATCTAGCCTAAGTGGGAATACAAGCGATGCTAACAGAAACAAAAAAAAACCATAGCGGTTATAAAATTCATAGCAGTCATAAATGTTATGTATAGGTAATAAAAAAGTTCAAAGTATTTTTAATTGAGAATGTTTATATCAGTGTTACCTAGTTTTAGTTTTACGAAAACTGAATAAGGATGGTAGTCAGGTTATAGCCAAACAAATACGTCTTTCGCCCAAAATTGGGCACCGCAGGTTCAGTCGAATGATTTGTTTGAATAGGTAAAGTTGTGTTCAGGCAACGCGTTTTCATCGTCCTGTTGATTTGGCCCAAACCAGACGCAAAAAGAACTCCAAAGGCGAAAAATCTACATTTAAACATTTCATGGAGTTATTGTTATTTTGTAGAAGAGCCAAGAATAATAGAAGCAAACATCATAATTATGGTACCTACTTATCGTTTGCGTTCATTAGCAAGATAAAAACTTCCAGAAATAAAAAAACATTCTGGTACCTACTGCCTACCTAACACCTACCTAACATTTTGATAAAGTGGGCAAAGTTTGATATTGTCACGTACATATTATTATGACGTTTTTCTATAAATTTGTGAAGAAACAATAAATAAAACATTAAAACTTAACCTAATATTTGTAACATATTTTTGAGAAGTGACGTGGTTCGCGCATATTTTTTTTCGTATGCAGTGTGTGATTTGAAGGTCCATCCTTCAAAAGCCGTTAGACAGCATTAGCTATATTTAAAAAAAAAGAATAGTAAAATATGCTACTTAGGTATATTAAAAGTAAAACAGACATGTGTTTAATACACTGCTTTCTGAAGGTAAAAGCTAAAAGCAGTGCAAAAGGTGGCCTAAGGAGTCTTGTAACAAATTACTTTAAAAATATAAACAAAAGACTTTCAGACTAACGAGCATCACGGGAATTATTGTGAAGTAGGTACGGGATGGGAACAACAAAAACTCAAGTGTCGACGATGAATGATGAACGCTCCGCTAGCGTTTTATGAGTCGATAAAATAAAACAAAAAATAACTGTCGTTCAGTCTGAACGTGCACTTCTTTGTTTGAATGCTAGCCGGGCTGCCATAATCAGCCTGGATTCGGTCGGTCCCCAACATGAATTCAGTACACAGAGTACTATAATATAAAAAGGAAAAGAGTGCCCTCTCTCGTGACTTTTAGCTATGACATGTTTGAAGCGCCATCTCCATTTCTGAACTAGAACTACCGATCTATCACACACTCACACACGCACACGTTTACCTACACACACTAATGTAATTGATATTAGATTTATATGAGCCTTGTATTTCCCAGTACCGAACTATTTTGTTCTAACTTTCTTGCGGAACATTATTTTGTAATAATAACAATATTTAGGAAATCAAATAATCACATCAAGAAAGTAAGAACAAAGTTCGGTACGGGAAAATACTGGCTAAATGCAAAAATTGGGTTTTAATAAAACAACTAAGTAAGTACTTTAAGTTCATTTTCTTTATTTTCTATTTTTATAATTTTTGTGCTTATTATAATAATTAACAGCAGCTAATTTTACTTCATCATCGCCTTCATATTTTATTTTCCCGGACAAAATCCGATTGATTGTACATCGGTGCGGCATTGTAGCAATGATGAACAGATGAACATTCACTGCAGTCACAACACAACACAAAATAGCGTCTTTAGCGCGTAGTCACAGTTTCTGGATGATTATCTTGGTACCGAAACGGAGGAGTAATCTCGACTCGACGTTTATAACGAAGACATAATCTCAAAAACTAGGATATACACATAAAACAATCACAAAACATAGTCAGACGTGTGCGCAGGCTATGGCGACCATTTTACGTGTCATTGACATTAAAATCAGTGTAGAGACGAGTAAATATAAAAGCAGTGTTGCTATTATTTCCATTATATTAAATGAATTTAAGATATTATAGATAAATATAATTAATTGTTTATATGAAGATTTGAATATATTTAAACTAACATTAAATTAGTTTAAAAATAAAACGTGTTGTTTTTAGAATTTTATTACAGAGACATCTATTGCTGACTAGGCAAAACTAAACATATGTTTCAGTGTTCAGCAATGAAGATGGCGCTGCTTCATTTATCGCCAAGCTTGATGTAGGCAACTGTCCCCCCCCTGATTCAGTAGCAAGACCACGGCTAGCGTGTACGGACGTGCAAAATAAAATTGCAAAATGATTTTTCGAAAAAATTACAAATTTTAGTCTGAATTAATTATAAATTTATCACTAAAAATAAAAAGTATAATTTAAAAACGGCTGTGATTAATAAAGTGCCTGTAAATGAGTGAAAGTCTTCCTTATTAATTGTAAAAAATACTATTAGTATTTTAAACAGTGTAAGTATTTGTTGAGCTTATTTTGACGAATTCTATTGATAAGAGGAACGTTAGTGGTGAGTTATTATTAGTTCCAATAATAGTAGTAAGATAAAAACTTAGCAAACAGGACAACCCAGCTAACTTATTAAACAAATAATACAATAATTTCTACAATTTCATTTTGCCAAACTAAAAGTGCGCTTTAGTCGATGGCCTTAATAATTGGTCAAAAGCCGGGTCTATTTGACCCTTCATTTTCAGTCACAAAAAAATCTATTTAAAAATTCAATTCCATACTTAACCTAGCATTTGAACCATACCTACATATCTACGCTGTACAGGCTGTACTTAGGCTAAGAATTTGTAAACAAAGCACTATCTAGAAAAATATGTTAACAGAAAGATGTTAATAATCTTCTATCACTCACAAAATAATTAAGAATCATCAAAGGTTAACACCAAAACAACTTCATTCGCGTTCCATGTCTTTTATTGATATCACTTTCTCATGAACTCAAGTCAAATTCGAAACTTACCTATTTGATAATAAGGTAAATGTTTAAATGATAAAGTATTCGTTTTATCCGTTTTTTTGTAAGCTAGATTTTTTAGATGTTGATGATAGTAAAGTACCGAATCTAAGAACACCGCGTTCCAGTGTGGTTAGCTCTTTTGCCAAATTGCAAACACATTTTCGCAGTTTGAGCGCGAGGATTCAAAATCGTCAGATCTGCAAGTACATGCAAATGTCTTCTTATAGTTCGATATTATATCAGTTTAAATGGAAAATTTGACATTAAATCATAGCCAATTTTACCATTAGATTACAAAGTTCAAAAGCAGTTAGTCTTTAGAACAGTACCTGCTTGACCGTGTCTTCAGTAATTTTCAATGGAATTATAACGAATGTTTTAATTATCCAGTTACATTTTATAAGTTGGTCGACTATTACTCATTAATTTGTTAACCCTAGTTAACAACGACGATAGTTTTTCTTTGAACTTCGTTAAAACAACGGTTAAGATTTCCGAGGCCGGAGACACATAAATAACTACATATTTTCTACATGATGGAATAGACCTAACCTAAACTAAATCGTCTCCCTTTTTCCTGTTCGGGAGGTATTTTAAATAATACATATGTCACCGGAAAATTGCAGACTCCGTAAGATTGTAACAAATCTTTATTAGATTTTAATTTCTCAATATATTATGAAAAAATAGTTTTAAATAAAATAAATCCCATCCAAATTTAATAGTTTCCAATATATC
Source organism: Mamestra configurata (assembly GCA_002192655.3). Lineage (NCBI taxonomy): Eukaryota > Metazoa > Arthropoda > Insecta > Lepidoptera > Noctuidae > Mamestra > Mamestra configurata. The sequence continues at coordinate 4,336 of NDFZ01004974.1, read as the reverse complement.
CGTGTCTTATTAAGAAAAAATAGTTTACATTTTCACGCGATATTTTACAATCTTACGGCGTTTGCAATTTTCCGGTGACATATATTTTACAACTTTATCGGCGTGGTAAATAACCTTGTTTTACTACGAACCCTAAGAATCCAGTCGTGGGGTTGGCCCTCAGAGAATTAGTTCAAGTAATTGTTGATTACTAGACATCTATGAAAATGACACCGCAGTTAATGAAAATATCGCCAGAAAGCTACATTTATCCTTATTGCAGCAGCTATTTTGAGTAATATATTATGGATTAGCAGAAGTAGGTACATATACATACTTTTAGACTAATGTTTAATCTAAAATTGTTATTTTAGTGGACTTTTACATAATGTACCTATTTAATGTATTTTTGATTTTCCAGACAATGGAGAACGGAAATAGGAGAAATCTTTATTTGGTGACACTATCCGGTAAGTTTTGCTTTGATTTCATCGTAGCATGCCATCGACTCGAACGAAAATTATTTCAAAATAATTGTGACAAATTGTCAAACGCACCGTATCTAGCTTAACAGCCAATCGCATCACTTGACTTGAACTTGATTAGTGTCAGGTCGATATTTTTTTCACATAACCGGAGGATAAACATACTTATATATTTCTAAATACATACATATTATAGACAAATTACACCCAGACACAGAACAAATGATCATGCTCATCACACAAAGATTTGTCCTGGGTGGGAATCGAACCCACGACCTCCGGTTTAGCAGTCAGGGTCACTAACCACTCGACCAANTACATACATATTATAGACAAATTACACCCAGACACAGAACAAATGATCATGCTCATCACACAAAGATTTGTCCTGGGTGGGAATCGAACCCACGACCTCCGGTTTAGCAGTCAGGGTCACTAACCACTCGACCAACAGGCCAGTCAAACTAAGAGCTAAACAAAATATTACTAGGTAAAACAAATACATACATACCATAACAAAACTTGACCATCTTTGCAATTGGACTGAGCTAATTAGAAAGGAAACATCACTGTTTGCTTGCGCAGAGTGGTCTTTAGGGAAAGTAAAAGTGAATTGGGTGATAAGTACAGCTATCGTACATTTAATTTTCCAATAGCTATTTTTTGTGTAAACATTTGAGCCCTGTGCTATCGTTACATCATCGGACGTCTCTGCACCAACTATAGAGAAAGCTTGTCCCAAAGTGATCAAAGCTAGCCTACTCCGTCGTACGGCAACAAGGTTTAAGCGTATTTTTTGATCTCGTGGTAATATTGGTTGCAGTGTCGATGGCAATGGTCACGCTGGGTTTTACATCTGGCTGGCCTACAGTGGCGGTGCCCATGTTCACAAGAAATGAGACTCAAGTCAAAAGTGATCAGGTAAGTTAATATTCTTCATACTGTTCTATATTATTAATTAAAGTCACTCTCTCCCTCGAGTCTCGACGAATGTTATAAAAATACCTACTATACCTACCTAGGTAAAAGGCTGAACATGTTATGTGCAATCATTGATGGGCCCCCGAAAATGATCGCTAGCACTTAAGTGACGTCGCAACTTAAATCCTAAGGTGCTTGAAAAGTGAACAGGCATTCCACGGCGATCAGGAAAATCACTGAAGTACGATCAAGATCGACAAGCATCTTACTGGTATATCTCCTTCCTACCTCAGAGCACGTTTGCCCTTGCGAATCTAAACAGGCCAAAAAAGGCAAGAAAGATGTGAGAGCACTGTTCTTTGTCAGTTTTTAAGGGCAATGGAGCTAGAGTTGAAAACAAGACTTCTATCGGGCGATCGGGGGATACGTGTGGGGCTTCAAGTTCTGAACTGCTCGCCACAAGCTGTCCTGTGGTTTGTATCGCACTTGGTTTCTTGCCACAGCTCTGTATCGGCAAAGTAAACTAACTCTAACGGCAAGTCCCAAGGGTCATTGTGGAACACGCAAGCCTTACCATGGCGCCAATGTCAGACTGAGATACGGCAGTGGGGTACAACTTTTTACAACCTTTTTTATTAACCTGAATGTAAAGTTGTTACAGCAGGGCAGGTCAAAACGCGACAATGTTTGAGAATGGCCACGTGGCATTCCGGTACAGAATCCATTAAAAATAACATTTTGAACTTTTGACAGTCATTGTCGGTTATAAATTGTCACTTTGTCTAACCAGAGCCTCTAATTTATTGAGAATCCTATTTGTGATTGACTACTGACGTGATGTTATGTTATTATTAATAATTTCCAAGTTTATCGTACTACTTAAGCATACCTACCGTCACCGGATGCCATTATTCCCACAGTTTTGATTGGATAAATATGCAGTATTATATTAATATATGCACAAATTCACTACTCGTGAATTTGTGACACCATACTTTTAAATAAATACCTAATGTTTTGAATTGAATTATAATCCTATTGAAATAGTTAAATTAGAGTGGATGTGGTATTGTGTTATCTCTACAACAATATCTAAATGTCACTAAATTGTCAAAATGTAGGGTGATTTAATTGGTGTTTTTAAGGGAACGAAACCGAGATTAGAATGCAATCTCGTCTCGGCATATATTATCATTAGTACGATAATGGTATCTGCCGAGGATTGCAATGGAAAATGCACACGCGCAACAAACAACGTATTTTAGCACACATCCTCGAAAAGTGGCCTTATTTTAAGACAGCTAATTTCTTTGTCCTGTCGGATGGCCATAGCCGAACGGATTTAATAATTAACTCTGGAACTTCCAGTCGGATTCCGAAAATTATTCTTGAATATTATGGCCACATTCATGAGGAAGGCTATACGGGAACGGGAAAATAGAGATATGCTCGTACGAAGTCGCGGGCAAAAGCTAGTATGATTATGTTATTTACAAAATGGTTATCGCTGAGCTTCTGACCCCAGTTTCACAAACGCAAAAAGTGTTGTATCATCCAAAGGGCACTCTACCGGGATGAAAGTATGTTATAATCTAGGTTATAGTCATATCGTGGGTCAACTTTAATCACTTACGGCCGGTTTCAATAACGTATCTACCTTTGACTAACTGTCAAATTAGCTACCAACAGTAGCTGAAACGTCATGTTTGAAAGGCAAACATGACGTTACCGCCTGTTCACATCGTCAGGGGTTGATTTTGCAAAAATTGTTAGATCTGTTTCAATTATCCCAATTATAGGTTATTCATACCAATTCCCACGTAAACTGAAGTAAGCAATAATGTCCTCCCCTAAAAACTTCATCACCCATCGCCCCTTAAGGGGTTTAATTTCGAAAAATCCAAATATTTGTTATTCTTATTTTTTTATGCATTCAAATCATTAATGCCGCGTGTTTCAACTTCATCGGATTTTTCTTACTTAGAGCATTTTTATACCCGTCGTAACTTTGAAACGAAAGATCCGATTTGAATAATTTAAAGTGTTATTTACATGTTCATAATCAACCTTAATTATTAAACTCTAAATTTAAATGGATAAGGATTAATATCTTGATATCAAAATCATCACTTTTTCTTTCCAACTGGGCCTAAATTGAATAATTTTAACAAAAAGTTGTCGGACGACATGGTTAGTGCCAGTGGTTGAGCGATTTACTGCTGCGCTGCGTGTCGCGGGTTCGATCCCCGAACGGAACAAATATTTGTATGGCCTACAGATGGTTGTTCCGGGTCTGGCTGTTTGTGTATGTGAGTTTATATGTTTGTTAACGCACCCACGATACAGGAGAAATTCCTAGCGTGGGGAAACGTTTAAAAATTGTGACTTAACCATAATAGTTAGACATAGCCTCGCGGACTTTTTTCTAGGAAACAATGAGTACTTTAATTATGTAGTACGTTATTTTTATGTATCATCCATAGTTTTCGCAGCGCATGCGATGAAAGACATTTTATGTCAATTTTTGAAATCGGTTCAGTAGTTTTTAAGCTAAATCGTAACAAACAAAGGAACAAATCCTTCCTCTTTTTAATATTAGTTTAGATTACCTATGTACGTAAGCTATGACTATCGAAAATACATATTGGGTTTGATTATAATTGAAAACAAATGAGCAGGAAAATGCCTTATTATTTAAATTTCGTGTTATCTACATGAACAGAACATTCGCTCCATAAAAGGACATACTACTACGCATAATTAAATAGGTATACATTTTTAAGACTATTTTCAAAATGTTATAATAGCGTATTTTAATATAAAGAAAAATAATGATTCTGTCTAGTCCGTCCCGCGTCCTTTTCAAAAAATATTACTTAATAATAATAATAATTGTTGTGATATTTGGTTGGAATAGTATTAAATATATTATTAGTAAAATAAGAGTTAGA
>NDFZ01004973.1:215754-232957 GCA_002192655.3 Mamestra configurata | reverse complement strand
CTCCCTGTCCATCCATCCACATTTATATTCATAACTCTTTTAGTTACGTGCATTTCATCCCTAAATGCCATCGAGTTGTTCCATCATATATATATTTCTCACAGTTACTCCCATAAAATATATTTCGGAATCTGGGTGAGTATACTAAACAACTTCCCCTATGGCCTCGGCGATTATTATTATTAAAGTTTGACTTAATAACTTACTTTTTCGGACCCGTAACTCATCCCTTGGATTGCATTTTATCAAAATAAAAAGAAGACTGAACAAAAAATATATCTGTAGTAATCCAACCATTCTTGTGAATAGTAAATGTATTTAAATCTATTAAGTCACAGACTATAAAAGTGTAACGGAAATTGAAATAATTTTATTGTTATAACTTATTTTATTTTATTATATTTACATGCTTACTATTCGTAGTTTACCTACTTAAACAAATTATTTTAGTCGGTATTTACGCAATGCCTAAAGTATGACGTATGACTTTATTCATTTATTTACTTTATGAATTTACTGAGTTTGTTAAATTAAAAGTATGAAGTTATCTTTGAAATCTTCCGTCTAGGGTTCGGTACCTTTAAAGGAAAAAAAACGGTACCTTGAAGGATAACTTCGTTGTCCGTCTGTCTGTCAATTTCTCAGCAGCCTTTTTCCCGAACGCGTGGAGGTAACGATGTGAAATTAATATCAAAGACGTCAGGCTGTGGATGATGATGATGCAGACTCATCATCATCATCCACAGCCTGACTTCGCCCACTGCTGAGCATAGGCCTCTCTTCTCTTCTGCCAATCCCAACGTTCCTGTGCCAGCCTCAGCCAGGTTCTACCCGCGATGGCAACAATGTCGTCCGCCTCGCTTCCAGTCCTCGGACGCCACTCGGCCACTGCCTTACTCCACCTATCATCACCACGCCTTGCCAGGTGTCTTGCCCAGCTCCATTTTAGTTCCGCAATTCGTTTTCCGATGTCGAAAACCTTCGAACGTCTTCGGATCTCAACGTTTGGAACTCCATCTATTAGAAGTATGCCAAGCATGGAACGCTCCATGGCTCTCTGTGCAACTCGTAGGTCTTGGGTCATTCGAAACTCTACAAAATCAAGCTTCTTAGTCAACGCAATAAAAAGAAACAGGCATTTATGCATTTTTTTAATTTATTTTTTTACTCTTGATAGGCAGTCGTTTGACCAATATCTCACCTGATGGTAAGCGATGATGTGGTCGAAGATGGTGCACGCTTGCCTAAAAGTAACCTATTCACTCTCGACTTACAGACTCCCAGGTTGTAGCTATCAAGAAACACAGACTCAGGCAGAGAATTCCACTCCTTAGCCGTACGCACAATGAATGTGTTCCCAAAACGTTTTGTGCGTCTGGGTGGGATGTCCACCATATACCGGTGGCGCAACGCCGTACTTTTTGTGGTCTGATGATNTCAAGAAACACAGACTCAGGCAGAGAATTCCACTCCTTAGCCGTACGCACAATGAATGTGTTCCCAAAACGTTTTGTGCGTCTGGGTGGGATGTCCACCATATACCGGTGGCGCAACGCCGTACTTTTTGTGGTCTGATGATGGAACGGGCTTGGCGGAATTAAACTATGCGATTCCGGCGCACACTCCCGAAAATGCAACCGATAGAAAACCGACAGGCTAGCAACTCGGCGTCGATGCTCAAGACTGGTGATTACTGGGACACCTCCGTTAAACTTTTGAGCAAAATAATAGACTTAGTAGCGCCCTATCTTGCTGTTACTTTTAACAAATGCGTGGACTTAGGAACTTTTCCTGACCTAATGAAGAGTAGTAAAGTCATTCCTTTATTAAAATGAGGTAATGAAAATGGCACAGGCAACTTCCGGCCTATTTCTATCTTACTTGCATTTAGTAATATATTTGAAAAGTTAATACTCAAGCAGTTAATTAGACATTTTAATTTAAATAGCCTCCTTCATAATGAACAATATGGCTTTACACATATTTAACGCATGAGAGAACTCACAAAATGCAATTGAAGTTATCTGTGATCTCTCCAAAGCCTTTGATTGCGTACATCGTGACACGCTTTTGCGTAAACTACGCCATTACGCTTCTCCAAAGTGAAGCTCTTAATGTTATTGATTCATATTTACATAATAGTTTTCAATATGTGGATGTCAATGGTGTGAAGCCTTCCGGGATACCAGTTCATTTAGGAGTGCCTAAAGGCTCTATATTGGTTCCATTCTTATTTCTGGTGTATATAAACGATTTGTCATTTTTCTTAAAGGGTATCTGTGACATAGTGCTGTTTGCAGGTGCCTCTCTTATTTTTGAAGTAGATAGGAATGGACGAGATTTTTACAACGTAAACAGCGCTCCTTCTATGGTTACAGATTGGTTTACGACAAATAATCTTGTTCTGAATGCGAAGAAAACTAGAAAACTAAATGTTAGAAATCTAGGGCCCAATGTCATCTTTAATAAAGAAGTGCATGAAACTGTGGACTCGAAATATTTTTGGACCTAACTGTTAATTCAAAACTTCTATGGGGTCCTGATATAAAAAGCCTATCAGAAAGGCTCAGCTCTGCCGCACTTGCCGTCAGGAAAGTTAGACAATACACTGACGCTGACACAGATCGGTTAATCTATTTCAGTTATTTTCATAGCATAATGTCCTACGGTATCCCTCTGTGGAGAAAGGCTGCTGACATACAGAATTTATTTGTCTTGCAAAAACGTGCTGTACGTGAAATATACCAACACGGCTCAAGGATTTCATTAATAGAACTTTTTAAAGAGATTGGAATTCTCACGGTGGTATCGTAATTCATTTTTGCAAACATTTTATATATTAGGCAAAATATAAAGAAACTAGCACAAAATACATGCTTTTTCCCACCGTCTCCGTAAGATCCAGGCCTCGTTTGTGGGCCTTGAAATCCGCTTTTACAATAAACTACCCCTTTCTTTTCTTGCCTTTTAAAGCATTTAAAAATAAAGTTAAATCAAACCTATGTTTTAAGCTATTTACTATTCTATCAATGACGCAAGATATTTGTTATACTTAATGTTCTTTCTTTATGAAAAAGTTATATGTAATTGTAAAAATAATTTAGACAGACTTGATTTTTTAATTTGAAAATTAGAATTTCGAAAAATATCCTCATTAATTCATGATACTCATCTTAGGCTTCCGTTATAGGGTTCCTAAGTTAAATAAGGCCCTCTTGCGCTGCTTCGCTTAACCCTGGGTTAATATTTATTTATTTATTTTATTAAAACTTTATGCACAAGTAAAATCACTGTACAAAGGCGGACTTAATGCCTTAGGCATTTTCTACCAGTCGACCTTAGGGTGGTGCAGAGACAACATGGCAGGTGCAACTTAAAGACAAACTAAAAATAGAGGGAAGGAAAAAATAAAATAAAATTATAAATACATAGATACATACATCACATAAACAAAGTTATTAAGAAAAAACGAAGCCAACGAATTAACGCTGTGATGATTCTACCAACTTCTTGCGAATGTGCTCACGTGCCTTCACCTTAAACGACAACCGAGTCCAAGTCTAACTTTACAAATCTACAGAGTGGTATTGCACAAATACGAAAACGTAGTTAGCCCTGGCTAAAACTGTATTTTTAGTTATTTCACTAGCCTCTCAAAAACAGTTGTGTCAAATTGACATAACTTCTAATTCCCCCAGTCCTTACTTATTTTCTTAGTACATTAGACTACTAGTCCTTACTTATATTCTCAGTAACAAAATGTGGGGTGTTAGTATGTTCTTTTTATTGGAGGAGTGTTAGTATAAAGTAGCGTAATAAAAACAATTCACCACATTAAAATGTATTTATTTAGAGATAAATAAAAAAAAATTGTGGGCCCTCACAGGACGCCAGATGTGAAACATCGAAATTATTTTGTACAAGTAATATGCATAAAATAACAGATTACGACAGGAACTAAATATGGCATTATAAAAAAATACATATAGCCCGCATATAATTATATATATGTCACCGGAAAATTGCAAACGCCGTTAGATTGTAAAATATCGCGTAAAATTGTAAACTATTTTTTCTTAATAAGGCACGAATATATTGGAAACTATTGAGTTTGAATGGGATTTATTGTATACAAAACGTCTTTTTCATAATATATCGAGAAATTATAATCTAATAAAGATTTATTACAATCTTACGGAGTCTGCAATTTTCCGGTGACATATATGTATATACTATAGTATAGCGTGGCGATGCGTCAGTCGCCACGCCAACAATCGGTTTTACCCGCGGCTATGGATGTTTCACATCAAAAACGAAAATAAACAAAACAATAAAAAAACGGTGAAATAAAAGGCACTTGATCTTATTGTACAGAGAATGCCGTCGTTAACTTAAACATTACTTGTTGAATATAATCAAATATCAAACACGGTACAAAAACTCAGACGTTAAAATAATTTTCTTTAGTTATTTTTTAAATTGTAATATCTATCGAATAAGAAGTCTGTCTTTAAAAAGGTTGCAACCCAAGGTTCAAAGTAATGTTAAATACGCTTCACGAAAAACATGCTAAACTAGCAACTGGCACTCCCTCAAATGGGTAAAATATCAAGTATTCCCTGTTTTGGTACTTTATCAAAATAATGGTTTTCTTTTGCGAAATTAATTCAATACCACCAGACTTTCTCCATACAATCCATTTTCCAAACCAAATCCACGTCAAATTTTGTTTGAAATTCGTGGAACGAACTTTAAAAAAATAAGAAAAAATCTATTCAACCAGGCTGAAAACTCAAATAAAAGGTTATGACAAGAAGACTTGCAGTGCATAACGCTTCAATATGTATACACATACTTGCTAGCTTGTGCCGACGGCCTTATATACAGTAAGTTGTGTATTTTTTTCCTGTAAGTTGGTACATTTTCAACAAACAATTGATTTTATTCATCGGTATGTGTAATGCATAAAAATACGTAGACTAAATGCTAAATAATTCTGGACAAGAAGTAGTACCACCTATAAATGAAGTATTTTGCACTTTGAGATTCTATGCAACGGCCAGTTAACTTATCACTTGTGGAGATGTTATTGATGTTCAAGAGTCAACAGCCTAAAATTTTAAAACCGAGTCACAAAAATGTGGTAGCTGCTGTTTATCAGACATTCAAAAAGATCCCCGATAGTGTAGAACTAACGGCCGGTCTCAATAACGTATCTACTTTTGACCAACTGTCAAATCACCTACCAACAGTAGCTGAAACGTCATGTTTGCCTTTCAAACATGACGTTTCAGCTACTGACAAACTGAATTTGACAGTTGGTTAAAGGTACGGCCGTAAGTAAGTCTTCTTTGAGAGATATTTTATAAAAAACGGATAAATTCATAAAAATGCACAATGTTAGAAAAATCATAATCTTGTATGTTTATGGCGTGTCTCTGGGACTAACCAAATAGCTATCCCGGGCTTTTACATACTATACTTTTACTACTACTCTGCCACACACATTTTCATACTGAGGACATAAATAAGGAGTGGGGGTTCTGGGATCTTAGTCCATTAGAAGTTATGTCAATGTGACATATCTAACTGTTTTGGAGAGGCTAGTAAAATAACTAAAAATACAGTTTTATTCAGGGCTAAATAAATTTTCGTATTTGTGCAAGACCATTCTGCTGGTTTGTAAAGTTAGCCCTGGACTAGACCGTAAGCCCAGGGTTAAGCGGATCAGCGCAAGTGGCCCTCAATTGTAAAAATGTGATTCGATTCAGACCATAAAATAAAGAATTTGATCTACCTATTTAAAAGTCGTCTCGTCTGTACCGAAGTACACAATGTTGAAAGTACTTGCAATAAATCGAAAGGTGCAGTTCGTCTGAACTGTGAGCTCTATTGTATGAAACTAACAATAAGCCCCCATCTCGCTGGCTGAGTCAGAGTGCGAGTGAATGACGTAGTGAAGTTCTATTACTCGACAGTTTGCCGGTGCAGCACTGGCCACTGGAACACCTGTCCGATGGATTCGCAAATTCGAATTTAGAAAGTTAACTTTTTATTCCGGCACAAGTTTAACGAGGTTGGAGGTGTGTAGTCGAGCGCCAGTCGGCCAGTCGCTGTTAGTGTGTCAGTGAGCGTGCACGTGTCCCGCGCTCGCGCCGTCCCGCGAAGTGAACGAACTTGTTTGTTACCCTTGTTATTGTTAATATTCCCAAAAAGGATCAATTAAAGTAAGTTTGATTTTTATCTGATACCAACTTATGCCATTCATGTTTATTTTAGCGTTACGTCATTTGATAACGTGGAATCCGTGTGAATTTATAGCGGCGTCGACTTGTTAAAAGTTTGTTGACATGGCAGATTTTACGTTTTATGGCAGTAAGCGATAGAAAACGTCTGATAATGTTACCTATACCAGCGTAAAGTTATTATGTCTGTGATGATTTAATTGAGGGGCAATGGCGAGGTCGATCATAATTGAGCCCGTGATCTGTTGAACCTAATTACATATATAAAGGTATGTACATCACTGAGAAGACAACTGTAATGTACTTTATACCAAAAATGTGTATACAATTTTCGTCCTTATTTCTACTGCAGAATAATGTATTTACTCTGTTCGTATTGTGTAGTAGGTAGGCACATAGGTAACTTCTTTAGTTTTTTTAAAATGCACAAAGTTGAAATGTGATATAAGTACCTACCTACTTAAAAAGTGATAGACTTTCTCTGGTCATAAATACTTATTAACACGTCTTTAGTTTTTGTAAATATCCACCTTTGACAATGTGGGGTATCACTGCGAGCCGCATTTAGATAACACCATCAATCAAGTGACATATTTTTATGATCTGTGCAAACGCGATTTCCCCATAGTCTTTGTACTTATGTCAATACAAAATCTATGGGACTAAGGGCTGATTTATCAATAGTTAGATAACTTTTAATTGAGGAATAAATTATATTGCCGTTTGACATATTTCCCGTACAAAAACTGTCAATCCTCCATTTTTATTCCTCGGATAATAGTTATCTTTACATTGAAAAATCAGCCCTTAATGTAATAGTAACCTGTGATGTAATTTATTTACTAGCTCAATTAACTAACTGTTAATTGATTTTAAAGCAACTGAAAATCTAAACTGGGGGGCTACTCTCTAGTTGCGGGCGTATTCTAGTCCGTATCACCTAACCACTAAGAATTAATGACAACACGATTTGACAGTTACTGTCAAATCGTGTTGTCATTCATTCTTAGTTTTGCAAATTTCATTTGCAAAAAAAATGAAAACAAAAAGAAGCGACTGAGATGCGAATGTCTGTCTGTTAGTACATGTCAAGGATGTACCCACAAAAAAAAAACTCCAATTAAAAAAACACTACAAAGTTTAAAATAACTTTAATTTCGGAAGTCGGTGTTTTTTGGTTGTTTTTTCGTATTTTAACACCGACTTCCGAAATTAAAGTTATTTAAATTTGATAGTTTGTAGTGTATTTTTTTTATTTGGAAGTCGGTTGTATTTTTTTATTTTTCACTTTTTAGTGGTACCCACACCTAACAACACAACTGGAAAGTTACAGGAAAGCAAAACTTGGATGATATATTTTCAATTTCCTCAACCTATTTTGATTTAAAAACCAAACTACTAAACCTTTTTGATGAAAATTCTATGGGACCAATCGGGACGTATGTAGGTTCATAAATGACGGACTTATGAAGTAACAAACATAAAAAAAATACAACCGAATTGAGATCCTCTTCCTTTTTAGAAGTCTGTTAAAAAGCCATTAGTCTCGCACGAATTATAGTCGTTAAGATAATTTAGACATTGATGATTTGTTAATAATAGTGCAACTGAAATTCTTATCGATTAGAATATTGCTCTTTTTCCTCAATCTAGCAATACTAGAGGCTCCAGACAAGTGACATAAATAAAGATTTACATATTAAAATCTTACGGAATCTGCAATTTTCCGGTGACATCACACTATATATAATATCACATCACAATACTATAAAGGCGAAAGTTTGTGAGTGTGTATATGTTTGTTACTTCTTCACGCGCAAACGGCTGGATCGATTTAGATGAAATTTGGTATAGAGATTGTTTGAGTCCCGGGAAAGGACATAGGATAGTTTTTTTTATCCCGGGAGTATGTTCTCTTGGGATAATTTCCGACATTCACGCGGGCGGAGCCGCGGGCGGTAGCTAGTATGCAATAAATCCCATCCAAATTAAATCGTTTCCAATATATCCGAGTCTTATTAAGAAAAAATATTTTACAATTTCACGCGAAATTTTACAATCTTACGGCGTTTGCAATTTTCCAGTGACATATACATGTTACCGGGTTATTGCAAATAACGAATTTCATAATGCATCGCGTGAGATTGTGAACTCTTTCTACAAAAGACACGGATATATCGTAAACTAATGAATTTGGATCGGATTTATTATATTTGAAACTAGCTGTTGCCTGCAACTTCGTCTGCGTCTGCTCACGATTTAAAAAGGAGGGCTTAATGACCTATCATATCATTGACTGGCCTGTTGGTCGAGTGGTTAGTGACCCTGACTGCTAAACCGGAGGTCGTGGGTTCGATTCCCACCCAGGACAAATCTTTGTGTGATGAGCATGATCATTTGTTCTGTGTCTGGGTGTAATTTGTCTATAATATGTATGTATTTAGAAATATATAAGTATGTTTATCAGTTGTCTGGTTGCCATAGCACAGGCTCTGCCTAGTTTGGGATCGGATGACCGTGTGTGAGTTGTCTCAAGATATTATGTTATGTATATTATTATTATATCGAGAGCATAACAATCTTCTAACAATGCGAGCCGTGTCCAGAAATACCTACTGCTTTATGAATCAAGCCCTAGATCCAGCTGCTTAGAGAGCCTTCTAAGGACCTGTTGGTCGAGACCCGTGGCTATTAAGCCATTGGCGGACACGACAATGATTGCGGAGTCCACGTCCCACAAGTCGAACACCTCGCGAGTCAAGTCAAGATACTTGATTGGCTTTCTCGAGGTTCTCGCCATGCGAGATGGTTATGTCCACAATCCTAAGCCTCTCGATTCGGTCCACCATCACTATATCAGGCTAATTGACAACAATAGTCCTGAGTTAGTTAAGAGTGCCTCACATATACTCGTAGTTAGATCACATTACTGTGCCAGTAGCTTAACTCACATAAAACCAGACTCACAAACACCGTTCAGTTGTATTAATCCGATTACGAGATACTGGTAGTTAACTAAGAACAAGATTTACCGCTAACGCATCGTCGCTTATGAGTGGGTACGTGCACGTAACGGTTACGCGACGGTTACGCAGCGAGCGGTCACGCCATCTGCTAGGGTCGGCAGGAGAAATTGAAGAATATGTCGGTTTAAGGTGTTATTTAGTTTTGTTTGAAGTCGTGTGTTCATGATTGAGCAACTATTGAGGGAATTTGGATGTTTTTTTGCTTGTAATTTTTTTTATGGTTGCGTATTTTTTGTTAAATTGTTTTACTTTTTTGTTTGTCTTGTTCAAGTCCCAAATAAACATATTTTCGTCCTTCATGCCCAAGTTTGCTCTGATTCAAACAGTCTGTATGTCGTGAAGTTAAAAAGAAGTCGTGTGTTCATGATTGAGCAATCATTGGGGGAATTTGGATGTTTTTATGCTTGTCAATTTTTTATGGTTGTGTACTTTTTCTTAAATTATTTTACTTTTTTTTGTCTTGTGCAAGTCCCAAAAAAACATATTTTCGTCCTTCATGGCCCATGTTTGCTCTGTTAACAAAAACACGCGTAACGTAAATAAAAAAAGTTTGAGTATGTATGGGTTTTTAAGGGAAAAAAAACTTAAAAAAAGAAGATTTTCAAACTGTGCCTTGTGACATCAAGTAAAAGGGCCTATGGTGAGAATTTCAATAATCGCCACGATTGGCAGGCGGGTTGGCGATCGCAGTGTAACTGTTGCAATGCACAGAGAATGCTGCTGCCCATTCTCTGGTGAGTCCCTTATTCGCCTTTTACGACACCCACGGGAAGTGATGGGTTGGTGCTATTCTTTTATGTCCGACACCATACAGAACTATGTTATTTTATAGTAAAATAAATAAATAATTCACAATAGCAATGATGTTTGCTATCAAAAATGTCCGTAATTATTGATTACATGGCCATTTAGTAAATCGGGTACATAATTATCGTTTATATATTAACATAGCTGCCATTGTCTATAAATAAACAGTAGTTGTCGTTGTTTCAAAGTGTTGACATTAAGAACGAGCTCACAAACGTTTTTGTTACTGCGACCGGGATATTGCAAACACCATGTCACGTGGCCAATCCTCTAGATTTTGGCATTTCAACAATCCAATTCGCTAATAGAAAAGTGTATTTGACTAAAAAAATCTAATTAGTTCGTAAGATAACTTAAAAAATTGGACACCGATTTTTTGTTATGTCACGTACACAAAAAACTGTCTAAGGCAGATATCACACTGGCGATTTTCGAGCGAGTTCAAAGCGATGCGAGTGCAAAACGAGCTCGCAGCGAGTTCGCAACGAACATGCCACGAAAACGCGGCTAGCGCGCAGCCGTACAAAATGGCGTCGAAAGTGCTATTCGCGGCGAGCTCGCTGCGCATTCGCCTCGCTTTGGACTCGCTTGCAAATCGCCAGTGTGATAAGGCCCTAAGTACAAGTTGGACTTACATAAGCCGAAAAAAACATGTTTCTTGCAAAATAAAATAAAAATGAATTCAAATTGAAATTAAAGGGCCCTTTAATTAAAATTAAAATTTTAATTATTTGTTGTTATAGCAGCAACAGAAATACATCATCTGTGAAAACTTCAACATTCTAGCTATCACAGTTCTTGAGATACAGCCTGGTGAGTGGTGACAGACAGACAGACGGACAGTGGACTCTTAGTAGTAGGGTCCCTTTTTTTTTAAATGAAGACGATACAGCGTGTTGAAAACTCGTGTGACGTCACTAACCAGTAAACATTTTACTGGAAAGCGACGCGACGTTACAAGCCCCCACTCCTTATCATTTATGCGTTTTATCTTCGTTATTTTTTATTGGTTTTATATTTTATAAAATAAAAAATACATATATCCAATATTTTTCTGGGATTTTAGAGGAGGTATTATCAACTCTATGTTACTTACTTCCACGAACATTAGGTAAATATAGTCTACCTACTCTGATCTCTGGTCATCACGAAAAGCAAGTTAACCTTACTTTCGACAGGTTTTCCAGAATTATTTCTATGAATCATGTCTGGTGTATTTGGTAGCCCTACGTTTCTATAATCCTTAGGCCTTAGGTCATTGACACTAGCGTACCTAAGTATTACAGAAAGGTCTTATGAATACATTGCAGCTGTCTGACTTAGCCTTAGTCTGTCACTGTCAAGGCTCAAGTCTTTTGGCAGTTGCGTCATTGTTTGGGTCTGGGGCTCTACTATGAAGTCTTAAAACGATCATGATTCCGCTCTAAGAGGGAGGCGGAGCTATACATAGCGAATAGCACTATCCCGCTTACATCATCGGAATTGGATGGCATTAGCACGTCATAGTAGGGCCGCTGTGTTGGCTTGACGGGAGGACTTTCAATCCAACGCGCATGTTTTTACTTTACAACCGTAAAATCCTATAACATTAAATACTTTATTTTTCTGCTATTCATCATTCATTTGCCAAGCCTTTTCACAGCTATAATTTTGGGTAACTTTTGGGTCGGCTTCCAGTCAAACCGGTTTCAGCTGAATACCAGTGTTTTACGTGGAGCGGCTGCCTACCAAACCTCCACAACCCATTGATTGGGTAACACGGTACTTCTTGGCTAGACTGGTGTCAGATTTTCTGGCTTCTGACAATCCGTAACGACTGCCAAAGATCTACAAAAGGCAGCCGGGACCACCGGCTTAACGTGATTACCGATGCACAGAGGAATCTCGATATGTTAATATGGTCACCCATCCACAGACCGACCTCGGCAAGCGTTGCTTAACCTTGATGGTTGACCCGTGCGGCTATTTTTATTTAGCCACGAGCTCCTACTTTTTTCTGCTATTATTCCCAGTATAATCCTAATTTTTAATTAATATTGTAAATGCGAAAGTGAGTCTCCTTGTTTGCTAACTCTTTACGTGGTATCGGCTGAACGGATTTCTATGAAACTTGTTATGCCAGGAGTACGATCCGTTGGAATAATGTTCGACTTACAAGCGGGCGGCAGCATAATCAGCCAATAATATTTCCACTGCTCAGACACTGGCTTCCTTTATGTAGTGTGAGTGAAAAATATAAAAAAAAAGAAAATGAGTTTATTTTCGTGGCCTGTGTGTGTAGTCCACTACTCCGGCCAAATGCGGATGAGGCATCTACCAAATAATCTGAAAAATGGAGGGAAATTAGAGTTGCTTTTGACAGATTGCATCTGAGATGTGAATGCAATGTCGTTAAAATTTTATAGAATTGGCTCTAAGGCTATTGGCACGAACGGGCCACCGACCACAGCCACCGGCGTCTGGCGATAAGCTGTTTACATATTTTTTTGTATGGTTTCGCCGCACACGTGTGGCGTCCACTCGCGACTGTGTCCGCGACGCGCCACCGGTGGAGGCCACTCGTGTCTCAGTGTCCGCGACATGCCACCGGTGGCGGCCACCGACCACCTTCGTTTGCGCGGTACCACGACAGCCACCGGTGGCTGTGGTCGGTGGTCCGATTGCGCGGAGCCTTAGATCTCATCTGAGATATATGTCACCAGATGATCATTCCTCTCTTCACCGTATGAGAGCAGTGTGCAGTGGCGAAGTCGGGATTATCCCACTGCCCAATAACCGGATAACACGAAACTCCTAGGCAAGAATTATCGGACATAATTATGTGGTTCTCACTAACTTCATCCTTCCTACTTCATTTCAGTAACCCCGGCTCTTTACAGATTGCAGGCTGTATGGTTTTCTTGCTTCTATGCTTTCTCTCATCTCACTATGACAGCTAAAACAAATGGAATAGAAACTCCCTGCTGTGTGAAATTGTCAGTGCCTGAAGCTATTAAATGAAACAGCTAGTTTGTAGATGCTTGCTGCATTTGACATTAATACTTGTAGAACAGTGTTTTCTGCCCGCGGCCATACGTCGAAAAGTAACTGCGACTTTTTCCCGTTTAAACCAGTTTTTGAAAAGATTATGCGTAAACACTACCAAGACGTACCTACATATTTTCAAACATAATAATGACACAGATAGGTTAGGTTCGAATGGTATGATGTGAACTAGAGTGAGCGAGCAAAGCGAGCGAACTTAGCTCCCGTCATGCAATTCACATCGCAGCGCTGCGTCGGCCATCGTCGAGATTATAATGTTGAAATTGATTGCTGTTTGAATTTAGAATTACCAAAAATTTTTCAAATTAAAAAAAAAACATATTTTCGTCACACGGTTACACTATTCTATGAACGGCCCAAGAATCTGCCAGCCCGTTCATGAAGTGTTGTATTAGACGTATTGGCTGGATTTCATTTAAGCCGCTGATTTAACGGTGCATTTCATGAACAGGCTAGGCCGTCAATTAAACGCCTGATTGAGCCATTGGGCTGCGACATCTAAAAAGGCGGCTCTGCAATTCAGACGTTTGGATTGAGTATCCACCTTAAAAGTGCTATAACTTTTTAAGAGTTTAACTTTTTAAATGTATTCAAGTTACTGCAACATATTGGAATTTGCCACGATTTAATATAAAGGCTCCTCAATCCATACGCACACTTAGATTCTCGAAGACAATAATTACAGATCAGTTGTAGGAAAAACAGGACCCACGAAGCTGAAGTAAATGAATAATTGTATAATTGAATGTACTTTTAACCGTATTTTTGCAAGCTAGTCATTTTTAATTACTTACGCCAGGTCTGTTCTGTTACTAATTAACTCTCCGACTCAAAAGTACAAAATGCTGCGAGGCTGCTACTAATTAACTGGCTTAGTGACGTCACATTAATTTATTATTATTCCGTGTATTCATTTAAACATTCATACAATTATATTTTTAAATATTTCAATATAAATTATTAAAAAAAACTTTTGAAATATAAAAATAAAATATAATACCTGTTCCCACCGGTATCGGGACCAGGATCCAAGCAACCGGCGGTCAGGGCTCCAGAGAGAGGAACTTTCTAACAATACGAGCCGTGTCCAGAAGTACAGCTTTCTGAATCAATTCAAACATCAAAAATTTCTTGATCCAGCTGCCTAAAGAGAGCCTCCTGAGGTGCTGGTCGAGGATCGTGGCTATTAAGCCATTGGCTTATTATTATTTATTTATATCGAACACAAAATATTCATATTGTTGTTAGTAACACTTTGAAAACTATGTATGTTAGTAAACTTATCTCATCACAACAAATGAAATAATATAAAACTTTAACAAAAATAAAACTAATTCAAATGAATGCACTAAAGGCTGTAGACAAGTGGCATTCGATCAACGGATGCGATTGTCGAAATGACAAACTATACATAATTATAGGATTGATCACGTGACATTTTGACAGCGTTTGTCAATCTCAAACATTTCTGACAAAAGAAAACACAACACATCAAATAATATAATCAAAATCAGTTCGTAACGAAGCTTTGGCTGTATTGTTCATAAAAAAATACAGAACCTCTTCCTTTTGAAGTCTGTTAAAACACAGTTACTATCCTGTGTGCTGGGCTGCAACTGAAATATTCCAGACAGAGAAACCTAATAACACTGTTTGAGCAGGACCTCATTCTCATCAGTAGTTGCCAGTAGACCCTCGACCCTAGGAGTTCGTGACTATATAACAGCCGTGCGGGTCGATATTCAATGTTAAGCAACGCTTGCCGAGGTCGGTCTGTTGATAGGTGACCATCTTATCATACCGAGATAAATCGGAGAGCACGTTAAGCCGTTGTAACCGGCTGTCATTTGATTGTCAGAAGCTACAAGATCTGATATCAGTCTTGCCAAGAAGAACCCAGTAGGTAACTGGGTAACACGGGCCCAGTTACTGGGTTGTGGAGGACAGAAGGCGGCCGCTCCATGTAAAATACTGGTAGTAAGCTAAATTCAGTTTGACTGGAAGCCGACTCAAATACAACTAGTTGGGAAGAGGCTAGGCAGATGATGATGATGAGCTACTGGACCAACGAAAACTTACAAATAATCGCAAGTTCCTTTTAGAAACAACACGTTGGTGGTAATTTTGTTCCGTTGTAGTAAATATCCACAGACCGCTGGCCGTGGCAGCAGTACCGGCTTTCCATGCGTCACTTTCTACGTTACAAGTTAGAAAGTGAATTTCAAACATTACGAGATTGTGCACATAATGCCTTAATGTTAATCATAATTCGTAATAAACCGAATAAAAAATGCCTCACGTCACTGTGAATATAATATAAAAATGACAACAATTGAGTGTTCGTTTTATTTTTTGTGTTTGGAAGATTATTTTGAAATAGACAGACTGAAGATGTTCTCGGAGAGAAATCTACTAATGCATTTTGATTGATCATTTGTTCTGTGTCTGGGTGTAATTTGTGTATAATATGTAGGTATGTATTTAGAAATATATAAGTATGTTTATCAGTTGTCTGGTTGCCATAGTACAGGCTCTGCCTAGTTTGGGATCGGATGACCGTGTGTGAGTTGTCCCAGGATATATTATATTATATTACTTATATTATATTTTATAAAAAGTAGAAGCATTTTTATTTCAAACAAGCTTTTGCCCGCGACTTCATATGCGCATATTATCGTTTTTCCCGTTGTGTGAGTGGCTATCATAGCCGAAAAGAATATTCCAAATCCTACTGGTAGTTCCAGAAGTTAGCGCGTCCAAACAATTTTTTTGTCAAACTCTCCTTATGACATTATATTAGTACAGATTTTGTAAATGTAAGTATTAATAGATATAAAGTTTCCTTGCTTGATAGGAAAGAGCATGGGCAGTTGAGTGAGAGTGTGTCATGCTCACTCGAATGTCTCGCTGATGGTGGCGCGTGTATCGGATCCTTCAGTTCCCTTCAAAATGGTTGAGCTGAATGGTGCTGAATGGTGCTGATTCACGAGTCGTGTTCGTGAACGGGTGCCGCCACCGTCAGTGGAGATAGAGGGTGCCGCTGGATAATTTTAATATTTAAAAAATATTCGGAACTAGTTGCCGCCCGCGGCTCCGCCCGCGTGATTGTCGAAAATTATCCCAAGAGAACATAATTCCCGGGATAAAAAGTATCCTACGTGTTAGACTATAATCTACCACTGTGCCAAATTTCATCAAAATCCATTGAGTAGTTTTTGCGTGAAAGAGTAACAAACATCCATCCATCCATACTTACAAACGTTCGCGTTTATAATATTAGTAGGATTGTTTTAAATAAAAATAGGTATACAAAAAAAAAGGTATACCTATTTTCATATGAATTTGAGTCACAAAGCTGAAAGTGAAATTAAATTTTGGCCATATGAATCAGTCGAAGAATCAAATTTCGAAGAACTACCCTTAATAGGATTTTTGTACTTAATCCATAAAATGATTTCAAATCTCTCTTTATGATATATGTATTAAATATGATTGCTATATAATATGATGGCTGGCCTGTTGGTCGAGTGGTTAGTGACCCTGACTGCAAAACCGGAGGTCGTGGGTTCGATTCCCACCAGGACAAATCTTTTTAAATACAAAGATATAAAAGTATTTAAAATATAAAAAAGTAGCCCACCTATTTATCACCACTATGTCAGGCTTATTAGCAACAAGTCCTGTCAGTGATGATAGACCGATCCCAATACAACGTGCAATTGCCATTTCCGAGAACTGGGTCGGGCACATACCTATAGTACGGTACTTCCGATTCCACAAGATTGTATTTAAGAGCAAGTTGCTGGTGGTTGGTCCTGGCTACAAGGTTGTGCCTGTGCAAATAGTCTCCGTTAGCCATACTAGAACAACCAGAAATAATGTGGCGGAGGGATTCCCCGGGCCGGTGACATGCCCGACATATGTCAACCGTACCGTCCTTCACAATGTATTTCCGGTAGTTGTTCGTTATCATAACTTCGTCCATAATCGCACAGACAAAACCTTCGGTTTCCCCGAAGAGGTCACCAAAACGCAGCCAGTCCGTGAAGCTCCTTGCTCTGGAATACCTCCACTGTAGGA
>NDFZ01004973.1:192279-215688 GCA_002192655.3 Mamestra configurata | reverse complement strand
CACAGTAGATAAATATACAGTAGGTTATCTAAGGCCGCCCGCCGAGTTATTAGCCTACTCTTGCGTTGATACCCAGGGTTGTCACTTTTACTTTTAGTTAATATTTTCGAACAAGCAGCACTTGATCTAAATTTATAAAATAAAAAGCATATTATGATTGAATATTTTACCAATTTATAAATTTAGTAAAAATAAAAAGCTTTTATTCACATAACATTTATTATACTAAGTTACAAATTTGATACCGAGAAAATTTTTCTCCTGTTTCTGCACGTCCGGAACGCTTTATTATTATTTATTAATTATTGTGAAATTGTCCTTATTACAACTATACCTACGCGAAAAATATGTTTACCAAAACGATGTTTCGTACTCAATCCTCTATTTTATAGTAAAACTAGACTTCTTAAAATAAACTTTAGCTCTAAACATAGTATTCAGAAAAATGCGACTCGGCTACGCTCTTAATAAAGCAAATAAACTGTGAAATAAACAATACAATACCATATTTTCTAATAATATTTAAGTATAAGTAGGTACTTACATTTCTGGTTGAGTAGGAAGTATGAAGAATGATAAGTCCGGGTTTGCGAAATCATTATTGAGGCACCCGAAAACACTACAATATTTTTTTCCTCTTTTTGAAGTCATGATACTCGTAATTTACGACAAGTGTCCGCCGCCCGCGCCGGCGAGAGTTGACGAACGCAAGCGGTCATGTAGCGTACGTACGTGCTCACAGTCGCGCTGCACAGCCCGCACTGCCGCCACCTTATTCCCCCATATATTATGCTAGCGTGTGCGTGAAATCGCGTGCCGACATGGCGCGCGGCGCGCACGCACACATTCAAACCGAGAGCGGCACGTTTGTATGAAGATGTTTTACTGTATATTTATCTACTGTGATACCTCCCTGCGGTCATTAGTAATTAGTAATTGTATCTACCACATATATTATATACAAGTGATAGTTCTTATAACTCAACAGACAGATGTGTTGCTGGGGAGTTTGTTGCGCCACTTCTTCTTCCCAGCTAAAACACTAGGAAGTGGTGACGGGCGGGCGTTTTGGGGGACTGTCTTTATGTAGAACTTTGACGTTCAAAAAGTGCTGGCACTCAGCCTAATTTGAATAAATGACTTTTGAATTTTGAATTTTGAATTTGAATGTGGTAGATACAATACCACAGGTTTGCGCCAGTTCTCGTTAGCCAAGGAGAGCGCAGTAGGTAAGGCCTTTGTCCACTGCTACCACATCCTGATGCATACCCACGTCGGCCTCTAGGAAGTACTCCCTAAGGCTGCATATCTCGCGGTTGTGCAGGGTCTTAGAATTTAAGAAGCCACGACCCCCGCACTTCCGCGGGTTATACAGCTTCATCACCGATGACCGTGGGTGTTGCATCCGATTTGCGATAAGCAGTGAGCGTACCCTCCTATCCAAGGCGTCAAGTTCCGTCTGACTCCATTTGAGTATGCCGAAAGAGTACATCAACACAGGACACATGACCCAACCGTTGAAGGCACGCACCTTTGTTTCCGCCTGATAAAACACTATTTAGTACTTTGTTCAGGCGGCCAAAGAAGCGCTCCTTCAACGATTGTTTCACGCCAGCAGCATTGATGCCCAACGCTTCCGCCATACCCAAATACTTGTAAGTTTCGGTTGAGCTGAGGGATCCAAGGTGTATGGAATCCGAAATCTGACACCAGTCTTGGCAAGGAGTACCGTGTTACCCAGTTAATGGGTTGTGGAGGTCTGGTAGGCAGCCGCTCCACGTAAAATACTGGTATTCAGCTGAATCCGGTTTGACTGGACGCCGACGAGGAAAAAAGGCTAGGCAGATGCAGGCTGCCAATGGCAGCTTTGCTAACATTTAATTTTTTTGATGATCGAAAACTCTTTTTCCAGGGAGGATTTTTTTGGCTCCATAACAAAAAAATATGCTCTTTGAATAGGCTTTCTGTTAAAATAGGTCTCTTTCACCGAAACCACTTGGACCGGTTTCTTCCATCTCCTTTGGCCATAAATTGAAATGGGGGCGAAGCAAAGTTTATATCCAATTGGCCACCTTTACTTGAATTTTACATACATTTACTTGAAAATAGCGAAAATGCTCCTTTACTGGAATTTATAATTCGAGATAATTTCATCGCTACCAACTCTAGTATCAGTCAACTTTGGTTTTGTGGATTTTAAGTTTATTTTTAAATGGCCATTTGTACTAAAAAGGTCCTAATAAAAAATATGGCTTGCAATAGAATTTGACTTATGTCATGTATGACATAGATTTTATTGTTCCAAAATTTGATTATTGTCTCGAATTTTTAATTAAAATATAGCGTATTCTACTCTACGCTCTGCTACAACAGCATTCTAATTTTAATAACGCATGCTTATAAAACAAGGAATAAATTGCTCGTAACTTTTTCTTGCCAACCTCAGGCATACTTAGTTATGATTGCATACAGCCAAATTTCACCTAATTAAGTTTGCAATTAGTGAATTCCGTGATAGTTGTTACATCGATTTCAGCACTGGTAGGCAGGTAACCGTTCGACCTGATCACCCGACTACACATTCGATGCAACAACTAGTTCTTCGCGTTTCTAACGTATGGATTATTATTTGTTTGTGCTAGATTCTTTACATGTAAGAAGTTAATGTAGTTTTCTGAGTTTTAGGGGCTTTAACTGTTACTTTACAGGCTCGTGTGATTGGGGTGTGTCTAGGGACCGTATTTAGTGCAATTTTATTTTTGGGAATGTAATGTAATGCATTCATAATCCTAAAAAAAATAGTAGTTGTTATTTAGTTGACGATTGTGTGCTTGCATGTGTTGCTCATGCTAGCCTGGTGGGCAAGGCGACCTGAGCCCATCATTAGATTATTGGATATTTAGTGTGTGTACCCCTTTTTGTTTATGTTTTTGTTTCGACTTTGCGTCTATGTACCCATAGTGTAAGGTAGTCAATAAGTACTTGTATATCATAAAACTGTATCCACGAGAACACTGCCGACAAACTTTACAGCAGTTTGGCAGACGATATGTGTATTTTTTTCATTGTCTTCTTGATAAATAAATTTAAAAAAAAGTTTTGCGTTAATCAGCGTTAATTTATTATTTAAATCTATAAATTTATGATGAGTTACTGAGGATGGGTTGGCAACCTATAGCAAAACAACACGGATATGTATTCGACGATTCACTAATTTAAAAACTATGATTGTACTCCGGGATTTACGCTTTTAGCAAAAACTTCTAATAGAATGAACAAAAAACTTGCACAAAAGGGTATTTAAGGTAACGTTAAGTAACGCAAGCATCATTTTCTTATATCGTAAAAACGCGAAGGTCGGATTTCTACGTATATATTGTAATGACTTGTAATAGCTATATGCTATATCATTCAGCTAACAGTATTTTAATTCCTGATTATGTAAGTAGGACGTAAATAATAATCGAGACATGCAATAAAGTAATATTTAAAATGTTAGCTTGCTTGCAATTTATATATCGTGTGTTGATGGAATTAGTTTTATTGCAACAAAACGAGTAGGAAAAAGCAATCACAATGTTTTTTGGGACAAGCCTACCACACTATTGCAATTCTTAAAAACTTGAACTAACATCGACCACCAGAAAAAGCCTCGAGACAATGAAGCTCGACGAGTCCCGAGGAGAGCCGATTAAAAAAGAAATTGTACCGAACAGTGGGTAAGACAAAGAAATCATAACTTCCGCCTCCCTCATTATCGAGCATGAGACAGAAGACAACAGAGCTTGGCCAATATGCACTAACGACCGTTCTCAATACCGTATCTACCTCTAACCAACTGTCAAATTAGCTACTAACAGTAGCTGAAACGTCATGTTTGCCTTTGTAATATGACGTTTCAGCTACAGTTGGTAGTTTACTTGACAGTTGGTTAGAGGTAGATACGTTATTGAAACTGGCTGTTAGAGACGTTTTCATCGTTGGCAATGACGAATTTTAGCAGAGTGGCTTAATAATAACAGCAGCGAGTCCATCTTCGTGGTTCATCAACGCTTGCCGAGGTCGTACAGTTAATGGGTTACCATCCATTATACACCTAGACACTTCCGAGCCTTGGAAAGCACTTTCAACTGTTAGTCTCTAGATCTTTGACAGTCGAAGCCTCAAAAACTAACACTGGTCTTGCTAAGGGCTAGGGTTACAGTTACTGGGTTGTGAAGGTCAGCTAGGCAGTCGCTCCATGCAAAATACTGGTACTCAGCTGTATCGGGTTAGACTAGAAGTTTAATTGTGCGTAGTTAAGTATGGTATAAATATTTAGTTGCGTATTTATGTTACTTATGTTTGTTTATTGTTATTTACATTTGAAATAAAGTAGGTAAACGTTTTAGCTGTTTATAGGTAATATCTTTTCCCTTCGCATTATAGGCACATATTATGTAATTATGCCTACAACAACGAAGGTTGCATGTCTTAAAACCAGGATAATATAATGGAAATAATGATATTCTACCGGTTATTACTTACTTGGATAAGATTGATTTATTCAAGTTTAATGATGACGAGCTTCGATGTACTTTGTTTTATTGCATGGCTAGCTGCCCCGCGGTTTCACAAATTAGCGTTATTAGCTTTATTTCTTATATCTAAGGAGCCAAGAAAAATATATTACAGACACTACTAAGTCTATTATATATTTTTCTCAGCTCCTAAGGGTTGCAGCGTTGACCGTGACCAACTGACAGGTTGGCGTTGGCGCGATCAAACAAACAAATTCTACAGTTTTATTATATAGCTGGTAGATAGCGATACTTTGAATAAGAAGGGAATACATAAATCTACACTAAATTGAGTTGAAGACGTGTGTTGTCGAGTTTAAGCAATTCATCATTGGAAGGAAATTGAAAAAATTAGGTAGGTAGGCTCTTATTATTTTTGTAAGTAGTTACCAAGTTTTTAAAGTTTTGCAAGCAGTTTAAGATCCTGTTTCTGAGTTAAGAATAAGTATTAATGTAGTTTGACATGGGTTTTCTTGTAACGTGTTGCCCAGTTACTGGGTTGTCGAGGTCAGATAGACGCTCCACGTACAATATTGGTATTCAGCTGAATCCGGTTTGACTGGAAGCCGACTTCAACACGACTTAGGAAAAGGCTAGACAGATGATGACGTTTGGATTCTTGCATTGAATATTCTTGAGTATAAATGCCTAAATTTTTGAAGTACTTAGGTACCTACTCCATTTTATGTTGACTCGAAAATACACTTCTCATCAAAAAAATCGAAACACCTCGCAGTTTATGATTTGATAAGGATTATCAGAAAAATGTGTATATTTAGGAATAAATGTAAAATGTCATTTAATAGTGAGTAGTATGAGGTTTTTAAATCCTAATGTTAATGTTCTAAATTCAAATTAAGTCTTCATAGGTTTCGTATTTTGTATAATGAGTAATTTTTACCCTGTATGGAATATGAAGGAAATGGGTAAAACAACACGCGTAAATGAAAAAAAATGTAAGAAACGTTTATTTAATAACTTGTATTCCCTCCGCGAGCTCTTATTACTGCTTCCATACGGTTCTTCATCGATCGGATGAGAGTCACGATCACATGTTGTGGTATATTATCCCATTCCTCTTGGATTGCATTTTGCAGCTGGCTAAGTGTTTCTGGGGCTGGATCTCTTGCTCGAATTCGTCTCTTTAATTCATCCCATAGATGTTCAATGGGATTCATGTCCGGGCTTCTTGCTGGCCATACCATAATGGAGATACCGACTTCGGTAAGATAATCTCGTACGACGCCCGCGGTGTGAGCTCTAGCATTGTCGTGCATGAATATGAAGTCGTTGCCAATAAAATGTGCATAGGGCATCACATGAGGTTCAAGACACTGTTCGATGTACCGATGAGAGTTTAGTGCAGGCAGCCGTGGCCCAGATACAAAGGCAAGTTCTGTCTTACCGTCGGCGCTGATTCCTCCCCAAACCGTCCACGAACCGCCACCATAGCTGACCTTTTCTTCAATGCAGCATTGTGCAAAGCGTTCTCCATCTCTTCTGTAGACCTTGTTCCTTCCGTCGTTACCATACAGCATAATTTTACACTCATCAGAAAACAGTACTTTGCTCCACTGAAGGTATGACCAAGTTAGGTGCTCGCGTGCAAAGTTAAGGCGCGCTCTTCGATGGTCTGCAGTTAATTTCGGCCCATTCGCTGGCTTATGCGGTGCCAATCCGCGTTCCTTCAACCTTCTTCTTATTGTAGAGTCACTTACAGCTACTCTTCGTACAACGCGAAGCTGCTGCTGCAGTTGAAAAGCGTTAAGGCGTCGATTTCGTAAAGAGGTTGTTACAATAAATCGATCATCTCGCTCAGAAGTGACCCGATTCCTGCCAGATCCTGAACGGCGCGTGAACGAACCAGTCTCCCGATAGCGTTTGTAGACTCTATGAACAGATGATAAGCTTAGATGCAATCTTGCAGCCACAACACGCTGACTAAGTCCAGAATCCAGCAATGCCACCACTTGGGCGGCTTCTGCGGGCGAAGTATCCATATGTTTTAGAAAAAAAAGTTTTTTCAGACGTCCCAAAGTCACAGTAAATGAAATAAGAAACAAAAAGTTTAAAGACAAGCGCTAATTTTAGTTTTTAAACGAGAAACGTACTCCAACCCTAAATACACATTTGTCTCAAAACAGTGATTAATTTCATTTATAGGATAAACAAATGAAATTCTAATTTCGAATTTTGATTTTTTTCTTCTTACTGTAATGACCAAACTGCCAGCTACACAATAATGTTTTTTTTTTCATGGAATTAATTCTCTTTTGTAAAAAATTAGGACAAAAACAATAAAAACGAAAGTGTTTCGATTTTTTTGATGAGAAGTGTATATATCTTGGGACAACGCACACACGGTCATCCGATCCCAAACTAGGCAAAGCCTGTGCTATGGCAACCAGACAACTGATAAACATACTTATATATTTCTAAATACATACATATTATAGACAAATTACACCTAGACACAGAACAAATGATCATGCTCATCACACAAAGATTTGTCCTGGGTGGGAATCGAACCCACGACCTCCGGTTTAGCAGTCAGGGTCACTAACCACTCGACCAACAGGTCAGTCAAAAAGAGCTAAACACGTAAGTTCTTGACTCAAGTTTTTGTGCATTTTTAATTTAATTGTTTTTATTATGATTATAACCAGACATACAATGTCATGTTGTCGTTTTTGGTTCTTACAATGTCACGTTTTATTTTTAAGGTTCAATTAGATGGTTTCTTGACTTTGTTTTAAATTCAGGCTTGATTTTCTTGATAACATTGGAAAGGACAAAATGAATTCAGGTTTGCGAAGGGTCGTGTAATTTTTGGAGAACCAAATAATATAGAAGGTAGTTCATTAACCTTGATTAATTTAAAAATAAGATAATTTTAAAGATATAAATGTACATGTTTCACTAGAACTTGATTTCCGACGATAAACAAGTACTTTCTAAAGAAACTGACAATACGAGCTGTGTGGTATATAATTCCGATTTTTGTGTAGTTTGTTAGTTTTCCCGTGCATTGAATGAAAGCTTGTTAAATGCCTGTTGAGGAGTCGCCATCTGCTGGCTGGTTTTGTGTAATATTTCCTATTCAGCCACACAAAAGTTGGCTTCCTGGCTCAATAGATGGCG
Organism: Mamestra configurata; assembly: GCA_002192655.3. Classification (NCBI taxonomy): domain Eukaryota; kingdom Metazoa; phylum Arthropoda; class Insecta; order Lepidoptera; family Noctuidae; genus Mamestra; species Mamestra configurata. The sequence goes on along the minus strand of NDFZ01004973.1, from coordinate 207,988 downwards.
TTGTACAACCCCTCTGAGCTGCGATACGGTTTTATTTAAAAAGTATTCGTTGTAATGGATTTTTTTTGTATGACATTGAGTTTTTTGTTTCAATATATGAAATTGAATTCTGAATTCAAATATAGTTTTCCAGATCATTCCCTGTTCAGGGTCGTAACTAGGGTAGCCAACTTTTTTAAAGAAATAGAGTATTTCTGATTTTAGAAAAGGTAAATGAAGAGTAAAGTCTTAGACAAAAGACTACCTTTTGTTATATTACTTATTGCGAAACAAAAATGTTATTGTTTTTAAATAAATTGTTCGACAACTAGACAATTCCAATAAAGTAGGATTTCCTTTATTACCCGTTTTCAATTATAGGTAACCGAAAAGACAAAAATTCCTTTAGTGGAATACTGAAATGGCATGATTTAGTTTAATTAAAATACAGAATCAAAATAATAATGTTTACCCTAGTCGTAACCCCCAAAGAGGGTTCCAAAAATGGAAGTTTTTTTTTGTAGAGGGTTGTGTAGTGCGTGCTTGCATCATTTTTCTTTATAAAATGTTATTAATAGATCATCTCAAGCTTACTTCACTTAGCTTCATAACCCGGGGCCATTATGTATGATATAATATTTGTTATTTAACCTCATGTCATGTTCGCAACAAAATCCGTGTTTAAAAAAAACTCCAGTTTACTCAAGTGGGTGTCAGTTAAGTTATCATGGCCAGTTTTTACAAATGCGACCAGAGTGCCAATCCCATTCGCATGTCAATCACAATCTGTCAAAAATGTATGGAAATTGAGGTTTTTTTTTACAGATGCGCGAATGCGAACGTTGCCTTACGACCGGTTTCAATAACGTATTTACCTTTAACCAACTGTCAAATTAGCTACCAACAGTAGCTGACACGTCATGTTTGAAACCTGACGTTTCAGTTCAAGCTCTCAGCTGGTGCCAAGCCATATGACAGATTGATTAATGGTACATTGGTCATTGTTACAGAGAGAGCGGCGAGATGTCAGCAACGAAGTACCTGCACCCATTCCTGCGAGGACTCAAACCGCTGCCGGAAGGTTACGAGGACGAGATACAGCAAATCAGGGAATGGTGAGAACTTAATCACTTTTTAAACGATTGATGGGCTGACGATTGACCCCAATTTAACCTTATGGAAAGCCAAGATGTGGTCGACGATGGAGCCTGCTGGCCTAGTAACATATTCACTCTTCACTTAAAGTGTAGAGTTGGTTGGTTGGTTGGTTGGTTGGTTGTTGTAGGTTGTAGGAAACCCCAGGAATTCCACTCCTTAGCTGTACGCAGAATGAAAGTATTCCCAAAACGTTTTAGGCGTATGGGGTGGGATGTCCACCATGTACTGTAAACCTTTGTAGCATAGAGAGATAGTTTATAGATAAATTACCTTCTGACAACGGCTTTGCACTCGTGATAGTCGGAAATTATTATAATTTTGGTGCAGAGATAGATTCTCCAAGATCCAATCTATCTTTGCACCCAACAAAATGCATTAAAATCGGTCCCGTTGTTCCGTTTGGACACGTCAATATCATAATATAGAAAATAAGCAAGAGTATCCACTGTTCCAAGTTAGTTTGTTGTTTATAGTAATTCAATTAATCATAATAATCATGAATTTCAACTTTGTTTTTTTTTTTAAATCTATGTTGAACTTGTACTGTATTTTTATTTGTCAATTTAAAAAAGGCTTTTTGATATATTTGGATGTTTTTTGTATATTTTAATTGAAAGCCAGCGTGTGAGTTTACCCCCTAGCACTCTCCGTCGCCTAATGAGAACTCTCTAAGGAGGTTTATTGAGATCGTTTCGAGGATAAAAGAAACAATGGTAATGTACCTTGCCTTGTTGAATTTTTATTTTCTGTGGATACAAACCGATTTTAATTAAACTTGGTAAAGTTAGTTCAGAAGTTTTTAAAAATTTGCTCAGAGGGAAAGACAAAGCTATTTTATGTTTTTTATAGAAAGTGAAAAATCACTCCTTCTTTCCCTGTAAATAATTTTTCGAAAAAGTTCTTACTACTTTTTAGATGTAGTTATCTTGCCAAGTTTTAATAAAATCGGTTCATTTCAGGAATAAGGACTCGTTTCATTCATATCAGGAATAAGGACTTGAAATCTCTCTCTTTTATTTACTTATCTCAAATCTGTGCAATGCATAGTTGCACTTGACTGTTAAGCCTTGTAGCGACTTAATCTACGTAATATAACTTAAAGCGTCATGTTGGTTCTTTTGCAGTTCTAATAGGATTTAGCGGCTTAATACTGACCTGCCTCGGTGAACCTGTTATGTTTTTCCATTTTTTCATCAGTTCATTCACTACTTATAATAATACTATTGCTCCTTTGTCGTTATCTAAGGTACTAGCAGCCGTTAATGGGGGCTCATTTATTGAGTATCCAATCCAAGTCACTTGCCATAATAACCATGTTTTTCAATCATATTGGTCAGGCAGGAACCTTTTATAGTTGTAGGAACTCAATCCACTTTAGCCAGACAGACTATAGTCCGACTTCTTTGTTTCCAAATTCTGCAATAGTCGTGCACCAATCGGAGATCGTCTTTGGGTATACTTCCATAGGGTTTGCTTTGATCGATGGGAAATCATCTTATGACTCAGGGAGTGTCAGACTCTTATATATATATAAGATATATATATGAGATATCATGGTGAACGAATGATATTTGTAGTTATCTGTGGTTCATATTCAGACATCGGTTCAAATAACTGTACTAAGAAGATCAAGGTTTATTTATGTTTTGTAATGCGGACAAATTTAGACCCTGTTTTTGCAGATAAGCCTGGACTTGATAGTACAGGTTTAAACCAAAGTTTATTTAGCTTTTTGTAATAAGACCGTTTCTGACTAAAACCCACCCGTGTTTCTTCAAATATCCTATTCCTAGATCCGTTCCAGGGCCGCGGCAACTCTTTAGAAGAACTCCGCAACATATTATGGTAAATCATTGGTTGTTGGCCCCAATCCATTCGAAATGTCTAACGGGGCCTCTGGCTTTTGCCCCTTTTACGCCTGCCAAGGGTCCGGGACTATAGGATGCCGATATTGTCAAAGATACTATCTACGACAGGTATTTTTGGATCTATATTTATATGCAAAACACTTGTTCAACCAGTTTTAGATGTAAAACCTTCGACAAGGCCGATGGCAGACAACGTAACAATGTTGCGTCACCAGTCAAGACACGTAATGTTATTATTTAATGAAAGCTTGTTTTGTTTACAACAACTAGCGACCCGCCCCGGCTTCGACCTGGTAATATTTACTGATGTGCGCTTTTTGGACACATGGCAAAACATCGACCTTTCGACGTGTATAATTTTAATTATAATTTGTTATACATATGAACCTTCCGGAGGAAATTATCAAAATGATAGTGAAAACCGCATTAACATCCGTAGCGTATTTAAAAAGATCTAAGCGTACAGATGGACAGACGGCGGGAAGTGACTTTATACAATTGTTACGCGCCAGAATGAATGCCGGGCACATAACGACATTAGTTACTACTGGCGCCATCTAGTATCGAGTAGCAGAAGTAGTAGAGTCAAGTAATAATAATAAAAATGTTTATTTTCTTCGACAAATAACATTTATAAACTAATATATAAGGAAAGAATTACAATTATGACTACGACAATGTTCATTTGTGGGTAACTGGCTGTTTGGTGGCTGGTACCTTCTAGTATTTTCTATGCTAGAATCTTCTAGGGCTCTCGACATCTGGGCAGTCGGGACCAGTATTTAGGCGAACTTTCCAGATGTTTCGACAAGAGAAGGTTCTGGAATTAACTGACCTATATAAAGACCGCATGGCTCGCGACCGAGTCACTAGTTCGATCCAGCCCGTTCCTAGCTGTCCTCCTCCCAGCGACCACAGTAGATAAATATACAGTAGGTTATCTAAGGCCGCCCGCCGAGTTATTAGCCTACTCTTGCGTTGATACCCAGGGTTGTCACTTTTACTTTTAGTTAATATTTTCGAACAAGCAGCACTTGATCTAAATTTATAAAATAAAAAGCATATTATGATTGAATATTTTACCAATTTATAAATTTAGTAAAAATAAAAAGCTTTTATTCACATAACATTTATTATACTAAGTTACAAATTTGATACCGAGAAAATTTTTCTCCTGTTTCTGCACGTCCGGAACGCTTTATTATTATTTATTAATTATTGTGAAATTGTCCTTATTACAACTATACCTACGCGAAAAATATGTTTACCAAAACGATGTTTCGTACTCAATCCTCTATTTTATAGTAAAACTAGACTTCTTAAAATAAACTTTAGCTCTAAACATAGTATTCAGAAAAATGCGACTCGGCTACGCTCTTAATAAAGCAAATAAACTGTGAAATAAACAATACAATACCATATTTTCTAATAATATTTAAGTATAAGTAGGTACTTACATTTCTGGTTGAGTAGGAAGTATGAAGAATGATAAGTCCGGGTTTGCGAAATCATTATTGAGGCACCCGAAAACACTACAATATTTTTTTCCTCTTTTTGAAGTCATGATACTCGTAATTTACGACAAGTGTCCGCCGCCCGCGCCGGCAAGAGTTGACGAACGCAAGCGGTCATGTAGCGTACGCGCGTGCTCACAGTCGCGCTGCACAGCCCGCACTGCCGCCACCTTATTAACCCATATATTATGCTAGCGTGTGCGTGAAATCGCGTGCCGACATGGCGCGCGGCGCGCACGCACACATTCAAACCGAGAGCGGCACGTTTGTATGAAGATGTTTTACTGTATATTTATCTACTGTGCAGCGACGCCCTAAGCCGAGGCCCGTATTCCACAGGGGGTGCCCTTAGCGTGTAGTCGCTTAGTTTGTAAGTTTTTTTATAAGGCCTGGCTGGAGGCTTTAATATTATATTAAGACCACCACAGGCAAGCCCGGTTAAGCAGTCGACAACCTCATAGGTTGAACTGCAAGGCGCCACACAAAAAAAAAACCAACCGATTCAGTATTGGATTTGCGATACAAGCGGAAGCAATCTTCAAGTGCGATGAAAGTGATCAGTGGTGAAGTTGTCTTTTATAATTAGTGAGTTTAAATTTGTAATTAGTGTTGTTAAATAAAAGTGTCATTTTGGTTATTTAATCGGCGGTTTTTATTGTCACGAACCCCAAGCTCGTAACACTAAGTAGAGTTAGTGTCGGCTCTGCTTGCATGCACTGCGTTTTCTTCGTCTAATGTCCTAATATTTAAATTCTTCCGTTACTGACTGACTGAGTGACTGACAGACAACGCACAGCCGGAACTTCTGGTCACAGAAAGCTGAAGTGGTGAATTGGTATGCAGGTTCCTTGAGGAGTGCAGGGGAGCGCTAAGAGATGATTTCCCGAAATTCGTAAGGGAACGGGATATGCGCCAACGAAGTCGTGGGCAAAAGCTAGAAATACCTATAATTAATTTATTTAGGGAACAATCAAAGATACAAATAGAGCCAAAATAAAATTGGATAGTGATATAAAAACCAGGTTGGATAAATGATTTTCTGGGTTTGGCTTATGTATGACGCTTTCCTGGCGACTGTCGATTTGATTAGCACTTGCTTACTTTCAATGGAATCACAAGTACTGAAAAAACATCGAAATCCAACAGCGAAGTAACACCATTATCTATTTTTAGTGACCTAACAATTGTTTACACAGCAATTTACAATGAATTTTAATTTTGATTTTTTGTCGAGATTCAGAATTTAGAATCTAATCGGAGTTTTTATTCAAATGAGGTTTTCATATTTTAAATACTATTCTAACGAAATACACTTAAAAAAAAAAAACAAACTAAAATATGGCGTCGACGAGGTAAGTTTGGGTACCATTATTATTTGTATGGGTTATTTTATCGTTTTTTTTTAAACATCCTAGTTCTCACAAATATGTGTGTATGTTCAAATCAAACTTAAAGATAAATAGATTTGAAAAGACGTCTGTTTAATGTCGGTCTCTTGTCTTCGCCCTAAATGTACTCAAAGATGTATCATGGCTAATCATGAGTTTTCATTTGATAAATACTATTAACGAAAGGGAACTTTTATTTACATAGATATTTAAAACTGTTTAAATAAATAGTAACTAACTACATATATACACTAGAAATAAAAATAAAATCTCCTAACTAAATTAACCCTAAAATATGGCGTCCCAAAATTCATCCGCATCGCTATCTACTGGAAGTGAGCCCAAAAGACTGGCATTGCCACGTTGTATGTCAATGCTTATCCTCTGTTCGAAGTAAAAGCCAGCCCTTGGGTCACGCGAAGTTTCAACTAAGCGTTTAGCAAGTTGTTTATATTATAACGCATGAGCACTCGGACCCCATTCACGAATTCATTTGTTTTATCTACATTTAAATAAATGTAAACCAACCCTGAAATCGTAAATTAAATTTATTTTACGGTTTTGTGCGAGTCCCAAATTAACATTTTTCTTTCTTTCAAAAAAAATCATTTAGCTCCGAGGCAGGAGTGTGTGAGAGGTATAAAGTTCATAATGATAAGTACAATTATGCTTTGTCAGGTTTTGCTATTATTTTTTTACACGTTGAAAGTATAGGCACAAGAATTCATGCTTATTCGAGCTTAAGGTGAAAGCGCCCGACCAACCTCTGGTTAATCTTGAAGATCAACTTGGCTGTTATAATTTAACCACGACCTCCTCAGATTCAAGTTGAAAAATGATACCAAAATGACTGCAGCTCACCGCAAGTGGGTTGTGTTGTGACAAGGCTAAGATGAATATAATGATCATTGCAAAAGAAGCCAGGTCTGCGATGCGACGATGGGACCGTTGAGAATCAATTACCTAGATGTGCCTCACAATAGTGTTACAAAATGGACTACAGATTGTCATTACTGCATAGAATGAACCTCCCTACTTCCTAGACAGTTCGGTAAGATTCGACACTTTGCTGTCGGGCCGAACAGATTTGGGTTAAGGTGGAAGCGCCAGAGTAGCTCGCGAAATTTAAATTATCTTATGTTTTTTGCATTCTGCATGTCAGTGTCAGGTTGTATGTTGATTAAAATATGATTAGCGACCGTAATATTCCAAATCGGAAGTTCAAGAGGCTAGCGCGTTCAAATAAACAAACTCTTCAGCTTTATTATATAAGTAAAGATAGGCTCCTGTTTGACCACTATCTTACCTGATGGCAAGCGATGATATGGTTGACGATGGACCACGCTTGCATAGACATAAATACCCCCGGGTTGTAGAATCTATCAGGATACAGACTTCGGCAGAGAGTGGCACTCCTTAGCTATACACACTATTTAAAGTATTTCCAAAACGCTTTGCGTTGAGAAAGTGCCAATCTATTAGCGAATCATCATCATCATCATCATCAGTCGAAAGAAGTCCACTGCTGGATATAGGCTTCCCCCAAAGGGTGGGTTTGCCATAATCGCCACGCTTGGCGGGCAGTTTGGCGATCGCAGTGTAGCTGTTGCAATGCACAGAGAATTCTACTGCTAATTCTCTGGTGAGTCCCTTAGTCGTCTCTTACGATATCCACGTGTGATGGGATGGTGCTATTCTTTTATGTCCGACAAAATACAGATTCGCGAATGCTACTGTCGAAATACCAAAATCTAAGGGATTTTTCACATGCCAAATGTCTTGAAAATTAATGGGCTTACAAACGCTGTCAAAATTGACAGCGTTTGTAAGTCCCATAAATGTTTGACGTTTTGTCAATCGCCTTTGCCACGCTACTGCTGACAGAATGTCACTAGTCCAAAGTCTCCGGTCGATTCTGTAAACAGGCGAAGTGAAGGCTTGGGTAAGATGATCACGAGGTGAGCTGTTAATCCATATAATCAAGATGTCACGTGATCACCAAGTGATCTGTCATTCCATCTTGATTATATGGCTTGACAGCTCACCTTGTGATCACTTCACCCAAGCCTTCATTTCGACATGTTTACAGAATCGACCGGCTGGTGGTCTGCATCCTGTTTGACTGGAATAGTGTTTGGAAAAGGCTACGCAGATTTTTTCTCTAACTTGAAAGTGGGAGCTCCATTGTACATACATATATAGGTGTGTAAGTAAATAGCTGAGCGTTTCGTTCCGTGCAGGCTCTCAATAATATGGTAATGGACCGATAAGTCCTTTGTCCCGGAATGTGGGTCGGATGCGGAGCAACCTACATTCGTGTTCTACGCCCTGTGAACTAGGTTGGGAATGTGACTTTGCTTGTGTTTAATAAGTGTTAAAACATCCAAATTTAAAAAAAAAAAAACAAATAGCGGAGGGCGAATTCTCCTCATTTTTAAAGCAACCATCATGCATTCGCATCTCAGCCGAAATCTGTCAAAAAAGCCCCAAATACTTTTTTGACAGACTGAGAACATTTTTGATAATTTATCAACGGTTTTACCTATATGAACTATCCTTTTCACACGTTCACAATAAAAGGTTTGTAATTATTTTTGATCTATCATTTTCAAATATTTTTACTCACTTAATCCATCTACATAACTTTCTTCCGCTTTTTAATCGACTTCAAAAAAAGGAGGTTAATAGTTTGACCCGTATGTTTGTATGTGTTTGTCCGCGATTTTCTCACGTTAGGCTGAACCGATTTTGATGCGGTTTTCAGAATACTAATTGTTACATTCGGAAAAAGGTTTTGGTATGCAACAAATGGATACCTCGTGACGTCGTCCGTTATTGATTAGCAATAAATCTTTTTAAATGAAAGGATATACTCCGAAATTGCATATTTTGGTTTCCTTGTGACTTTCCAGTGGTGTGGTGGTGTGGGGTACCACTAAAAATTTAAAAAGTTTTTTTTTGCTACCAATATCTACAATCTGCCTAGCCTTTTCCAAAATAAGTTAGAGTCGGCTTCCAGTCCAACTGGGTGCAGCTGAGTACAGCTCAGTCCTCAGACCTCTGTCACACAGTAACTGGGCAATATTTTGTCAGACTTCTAGGCTTCTGACTACCCGTAGCGACTGCCAAAGATGTATAAATGACTGCCGGGACCAACCGCTAACGTGCGTGTTATAGATGTCACCAATCCACGAAAAGACCTCGGCAAGAATTGCTTCACTATGAAGATCGACCCGTGCGGTTGATATTATTTAGCCCCATTATGAAAGCAAATATTTAGTGTATATGTCACCGGAAAACTGCAGACTCCGTAAGATTCTTGATTAGGTTATAATTTCTCGATACATTATGAAAAAATCGTTTTGTTTACAATAGATCTCATCCAAATTCAAGAATTTTCAATATAGTGTCTTATTTAGAAAGAAATGTTCACAATTTCATGCGATATTTTACAATCTGCGTTTGCCATTTTCCAGTGACATATATGTACGTGTCACTGGAGAATGGCAGAGTCCGTAAGATTTTAATAAATGTTGATTATATTATAATTTCTCGAAACATTATGAAAAAAATCATTCTGTATACAATAGATCCCATCCAAATTCAATAGTTTCCAATTTATCCGTGCCCTATTTAGAAAAAATAGCTTACAATTTGACGATATATCTTACAATCTTACGGCGTTTGCTATTTTCCGGCACACAACAACACACACAAAATAATATCGTCAAATAATCTGAATTGGTTCGGCCCAGTTCACGCATTACACGTTACATTTTTTACAGTGCGCTAGTCGCAAGGAATCGCGTGGCTAGCTAAAGGGAGCGGAATCGTTAGCATGCAATCGCGTTCACGATGCGATGGCAATTGAAGCATGAACTCAAATACGTGTTACGTATTGCGTCTTACGCCCAATAAGTGAGCTTTTTGAAAAAATCGATTACAAAAACCGATTAAAATTTTGTAGTTGTGAAAGCAAAATCTTCAATCAATTTTCCAGTCTGTCTTTCAGCACATCACATACGATGCACATCAACGTTTTCGTTAGATTTTCTTTAATTTAATTTATCTTCTTTAGCGGTGGGTAATATTGCAGAATCTAAGGGGCCCCAATTAATCGCGGGGCCTTAGGCACTTGCCCGTAGTCAACATCTTGCTAGCCTTTTCCCAACTATATTGGGGTCGGCTTCCAGTCAAAACAGATTCAGCTGAATACCAGTACCCATTGACTGGGTAACACGGTACTCTCTGGCAAGATGGTGTCAGATTTTTTGGCTTCTGACTATCCGTAACGACTGCCAAAGATCTACAAATGGCAGCCGGGATCAACGGCTTAATGTGTTTTCCGAGGCATGGAGTAGTCTCGGTATGTAAAGATGGTTACCCATCTACAGACCAACCCCGGTAAGCGTTGCTTTAGCTTGAAGATCGACCCGTGCGGCTGTGCTCATTGGGCAAGAGGGGCCTGCAAAAAAGCGTCAGTGTTAAGTTTTTATACGGTAAAAGGTTCGAATTTCCAACGCTAGATGGCACACTCTACGTTCCGTTCCCTAAAGATCAATCATAATCTCACAATTGCACCCCCCAGAGGGTTACAAGATAAAATGAATGCCAGAGCACTAGTAAAAAGCGTTTTTGGCATAAATAGGGGTTTGGAGTAAATTTTGTCAGTGTGCCAGACTATCGCTTGAACAAGATTTACTTGAGTAACATTTCCTGTCTCAAAGACGTTGCTCGATCTTATGTCATTACTAGCTTTTGCCCGCGGATTTGCTTGCAGTAAAGTAACCTCCAATCTATCTCTGTACATTTTTTTTTTGCAAAATCGTAACAAACGATCTCACTTTCGCATTTATAATAGATATTAGTTAGGATTACTTCCCAATTACGAATGATGCAATCCGAGTTATGTTTATTTTTTTGACCACACCCTGCTTTCGTTAACAACGTTAGTCCAGAGTCGATTTGGAGTACCTACCTAAATGTCTTCCAAGTCGACTCCACCTTGAATCATTGGAATTGGTGGCGAAGTATTGATATTATCTTGAAATCTCGAATTATGGATTCAAGTAGGTACGAACATTTTGGGATTTAGAACTTGGTTTGCAAATAAGCTACTCAGGCTAGTCTGATATAGTTGTTTATTCAATATTAAAATCTCAAACACCTCAACAATTCAAATAAACGTTAAATCCACGAGGCGATTTACATTATTAACTTCGATAGTACCAACGTCCTACATAAAGCAATCAACTTGCAATCGAGTTATAATAACTAGGCTGTACGGCCCCGTGCCGTTGCCCTCGCCTTTTTTATGACAATGCAGTTACAAAATGGCGGTCCTCTTTCACCTGTTTGCTAACAGTTCATGGGTTTTCGTCTATTACCTAAACAATAGACGAATAACCATGAACTTATGTGTGTAACTTATTCACAAATTATGTTTTGTAATGAATGCACCTTGGGATTAACTTCGACTTGGTAATTTTATTCCAAGTTTCAATAAATTAAAGGCTAAACCATAGTTCTAAGCCAATAGGTACTCACTATAAGTTAACGTATGACATCACTAGACCTCTTCAGGGTTTTCTTGAGTAGTTTTTCTTTGTAGTGTAATTCTATCACTTGATTAGGCCCAATCTTCAAATAACTCCTTTCGTTCTGGGCGGAACAGAAGGGAGTGTCAAACTCTTACTGACTAAAACCCATCCGTATTCCTCCAAGAACCTTTGCGTTCCAGGGCCGCGGTAACTCTTTCGAAGTTTTTCAGCCTGGGATTGAAAATTGAAATTCGACGAACTCATGTATAGAGGTATGCGGAACAGAGAGTAAAGTCCCGTATACCTCCACTGAAAAGGGGGGATCCTCAGAACCAGAAGGTTGTTGTGACTGATGGGTAACTGCCCGATAGTTGATATTCGGACTGTTGTATATGTTCAAATCGCACGGAGAACTTTGCTTGCGCGATGCAGGATTTCGTTGTCAGTTCGTCGTAAATGGCGCTGCGGTTCTTTTTGTTGCCGTACAAATTTCGCTTCTTAGTTGTTCATGTGGTGGCGTTGATGCCGCTACACACGCACAGTTTAACGGATAATAGGATGGACAATTAATATTGTATATGCACGGCGAGTCAGAAAATATCTATGTGTGAAAATGCATCCGAATCAAAATTCTCTCTCTGTGGTGTTCCGAAAAATTGAACTGACATGAATTGGCGACACAAAGGTCCACAGTTTATCCGTTTTCGTGTGATACTAAAATTGCAAATCCTTCATTGGTCGCGACGCGAGTTTTTAAAAAAAAAAATTTTTCAAAATGTTCTGCACTTACATCCTTACTCTAACACATATATATTAATATATCACACTAATATTATCAAGGCGAAAGTTTGTGAGTGTGTGTGTATGTTTGTTACTTCTTCACGCGCAAACGGCTGGACCAATTTAGATAAAATTTGGTATATTGATTGTTTGAGTCCCGGGAAAGGACATAAGAGTTTTTATCCCGATATCCCCACGGGATCGAGAGTTACGCGAGTGGAACGGGGGAGGCTGCCGCTAGTCTTATATAAGCAAAAAATGCACTTTATCATGTCCTTGTTCAAAAATTGTTCACCCTTCGTCCTAATTTCCTTCCCTTACTCATAAAGCCATTTGATTCCAGGATGAAGAGCCAGCCGCACCTGCCCCACATATCTGACGAGTACGTGATCCTGTTCCTCCACTCCAACTACTACAAGGTCAAGGAGACGAAGGACACCATCGAGTGTTACTTCACCCTGAGAGCCAACACTCCGGACCTGTTCACCAACCGCGACCCCCTCGCGCCTAAGAATAAGGCCATCATGGATATTACGTAAGTAACCTTTATTTTATTTATTTAACAGTTTATGTACACACATTTAACAAATAAATAAGAAGAAGGGAACAGAAAAATAGGTACAAAGGTGATGTTTAAACGGCAATCAACAAGGTTACTCTTCACATTCTTGGGAAACTTAAAACCATGGGACATGGTGAACTGCATTGCGTGTTGACGTGTGACTCTATCGCGTTCTCTCCCGTACAGTTTTTGACTATTTTCACTTGACAGACAGAGACAGAATAAACTCGGAAAGGAGAAAATTGTGACTCACTTCACTACCATCGAACTTACGGTCGGGAGTCAAGATTAACATCACTTTTGCAAAAGCGCACTTTTTCAGGAGAAACATTTAAAAATTTAGTGTCATAAACGCCACGTTGTGACGACTAATAATAGTAATAATACTTCTAAACTAACAGTACCAAGCGCAAAAGTACTTCAATGTCATATTTAGTTCATTTATCGAAAAAATGCAATAGTGACAGTGTTGCTCAGAAGGTGCGAAATATAAAATTCTTCCGTTACTGACTGAGTGACTGACAGACAACGAAACTACTGGGTGCCAATTTTACTAATTTTAAAACAACGTTCGCATTCGGATCTCAGTCGTAATCTGTCAAAAATGTATTATACTTATTATATTATATACTTATTGACAGTTCGCGACTGACATGCAAATGCGAACGTTGTTTAAAAACTGGCCAAGTGCAAGTTGGACTTGCACACGTAGGGTTCCGTACCATAAACCGAAAAAAACATGTTTCTGTATCCCGTACGGAAACATGTTTTTTCAGTTTTTGCCCCCTTTTATTTTTAATATTTTTTCATTTTTATTATTTGTTGTAATAGCGGCAACAGAAATACATCATCTGTGAAAATTTCAACTGTCTAGCTATCGCGGTTCATGAGATACAGCCTGGTGACAGACGGACAGACAGACAGACGGACGGACAGCGGAGTCTTCGTAATAGGGTTCCGTTTTACCCTGTGGGTACGGAACCCTAAAAAATGGAAAGAATTGGCACTCTGGTCGTAGGCAGCTAAAATATGTAGCTTCTATATACTCCGTAGGGGAGCACTAAGAGAGGATTTTTCGAATTTCTACGGGAACGGGAAAAAACGGGATATGCGCGAACGAAGTCACGTGCAAAAGCTAGTCGGATATAAATTGAATTTAATTCGAACTCCAATCAACGTTAACTTTGCTTTAAGCAAATAAGCTACAAATTGACTGTAAATTCGCATCGTACTTACTCAGAAATAAGCGAAGATGTCAGGAATAAGCCATCGATTTAGAATTTGGAGCTATTTTACTATGCATCTTGATGCTTCTTTCTCTTACCTAGTATTTTTGCTACCTATTTCGTTGTCAATCACCATTACCGTGTCTAAGAACCTAAAATTTTAAGACATGTGACTTCCATCCACTCACACTGGGTCCGCTTGATAGCTAACGTCCCAGACCCTCTATCAGACCAAAGGCCTGTTTCCCATCAGTGGGAACATCATAGACTGGCTATGTTAATACAGCGTTGTCCAGTAGACGATGGAGTCGAAAGGTTCTGGAGTGGTGACCGCGTACCAGAAGACGAAGCGTTGGAAGGCCTCCCACATGGTGGACAGATGACCTGTGAAGGAGATGTAAGGCGCACAAGAACGGTCAATGTGGCGACTCTAGCATAAGCCTCCCGCCTATGTCCAGCAGTGGACGTCTTCCGGTTGAAATCATGATGATGTCCAGTAGTCCGTCATAATATGCCTGCGTCTGTGTTTCCGAACGCATACAATCCTAATCTCTTCAAAATTAGAGTGAACAGGCTTCTTCTGGGCAAGCTCGCTCCATCGTCGACTTTGTCTCTGTCATCTATGACCTAGACTAGAGTCAAGAGCAAAGTCATCTCAAATAAACAAATTAAAAAAAAATGTTAAAACGTCTAAAAATCGTAAATATTGCAACCCGTAATTACGTACCCTTTAAAGCATTATAATGCAAGTCATATATGTAATGTTTATGCCGACGTCAATTAATATAATTTACATACAATGCAGTTACACGTTTCTGCTGTATTAATTGCCTTTTCACATGATTTTGAATACAAAGGTTTAGGGAACATCGAGTATATGTAGGTCACAGTGGTTTACTTTACAATTTTGCAGCCAACAAGTAGATTACATTGTTTAGCAGATTTACTTATGACTGCATTGTTTTTTTCATTGATTAACTTATGTATATAAAGTCAAAGTCAAAGTGGTCTCCCTCTTGGAGGTGGGCGTTAATAGCTGCGACAATTTTGTAACTGATGGAGCTATTTATGTACGCAAACAATTTGTAAAATGTGTTTTTGTTTCAATAAAGATTTATTATTAGATTTATAAAGGTAAAACGTTTATTCCAATGCGCCCATTAAAAGGCGCTTTTGAACGTCAACATTAAAGTTTAAAGAGTATGTATAAAAAAGTGACTCTACTGTCCATTATTATTATTAAAACAACATATTTACTTATAAATATGTCACCGGAAAATGGCAAACTCCGAAAGAATATAAATATCTTGAGAGATTTGACAATTTATCGAGGGTTTACAATCTCTCAGGATATTTTGTAATCTTACGTAGTTGGCAATTATATTTAATTAAATGACATATACATATATATGTCATATAATCGCCGGAAAAGCAAACGCCGTAAGATTGTAAAATATCGCGTGAAATTGTAAACTATTTTTTCTTAATAAGACACGGATAGGTACATTGGAAATTACAGAATTTGGATGGGATTTATTCAATCAATCCCATTCAAATTCTGTAATTTAAACAAAACGATTTTTTCATAATATATCTAGAAATTACACCGTCCCATCACTTCCCGTGGGTGTCGTAAGGGGCGACTAAGGAACTCACCAGAGAATGGGCAGTAGCATTCTCTGTGCATTGCAACA
>NDFZ01004973.1:180637-192222 GCA_002192655.3 Mamestra configurata | reverse complement strand
CCCCCCCTCCCCTTTGGGGGAGGCTTATGTCCAGCAGTGGACGTCTTTCGGCTGATATGATGATGAGGAAGTTAAAGCGCCGAACACCCTTCCGAAAGAAGATATCTAGAAATACTTATTACCAATATTGAAATCAACGTTGGTATAAGTNCACTCGCAAATTATAATGTGTATTATGTCGAGATACCTGCTAATTATAATTAACAACTACTGTTAAGTAGATAGTTACGTGAATTAGTTACAGCTTTATAACTTAAGTTTAATTGATGTAGCAAATAAGCTAACTATACTGCAATCAGTATGATTTTAAACTTAATTTTGCTGATGAATAAAATACTAATCACAATGCAACAAGTACCTAATGATTTTCATCTAACGCAATACAATCGGTAATACAATAAAAAAAAAACACTGACCTTTTATGAGTACGTATTTACTTTCATTTATACTACCTGAGTGTTGGGTGACGATATTAGACTAATTAGACGCCGTACACCGCTAATAGCTTGCTCGAGATCAATCCAATCCACCGGCAATTAACCTCCACGGCACGTGGATGGTAAAATCCTTAATTCCTTGATTCTGACCGCTGATCTTCTTCATATAATACGTTATCCAGCTCGTTACGGACCATGTGCGGGAATATAAGGGATTTGCTGAATGAATAACTGCAGGATGCTCAGTGCAAGAAATAATTTAATATTTGGTGTTGACTACACGGGCTAAGTACAGCAAGTGACGTTTTTAACAAAAAAGACATGTACACCTTATCAATTAGTGGTTAATTGCTCATTAAGTGAGTTGCTGCTATGCAGTGATGATCAGGCGCTTCAACAAAGTGCGTTGCTAATTTGAAAGGGACTCATTCAATTTAAATATCAGAATGTAGCAAAGGTGAAGCCAAATGTATTGTTATTATAAATTAATATTGCAATGATATAATCCCTTTACTTTGGCCGTCATAAAATCTCTAACATTTCCCGCGACTTTTTTTTTTTCAAAAACGCTTAACACGTAAGGTACATGAGGGTATTAAGGCCTGTCGGCTAATAAGGCCTAAACTTCAAAAATCTTGTTTATAATACGATTTTGCGCTCAAGGTCGCACTCACACATGCATATAACAAGTACAAAGCGCCACACGGCGGCAAACGCTGATACCTCACCCCCTCCCGTCAGTGGCAAGTTAAACGTGGTCGTGAGTAGGCGCACGTCACGATTTTATAAATATTGGCTCCGGTAAAAGGTATGTATTTACTATATTATTATGCTTTTCTACTTGCAATTACTTTCTGTATTAGTGTTAACTTATGCTTGTCCCATATTGACTTATTAATTAACGTGATACAGTTCAAATTGTATTTATTTCGTTTTCGATAAATACTTAGTCCATGGGTAATAAGGCCTCTAAAATTTTGTAGTAGGCCTTATTATACTTCTGGGTTATATTCATACCTATTCCGAGTTCTTTTTTAAGTGAATTTTATTTCGTTTGTTTGTCGTATATACCTAACCTACGGATAATAAATAATTACGGATATAAAAAACTGAGAAAGCAAATAAAAGAAAGTCATTTCGCGGATCTACTAGAACAAAGGACGCTGCAGATACTCAAGAGAGTTGGTACTGTCATGCCTGTGAAGAAAACCATAAGAATGACATGAGGCAGTGCTCTAAATGCTTCAAGTGGTATCATGAGGAGTGTGTCGGATTGACAGTGGATGATTCTGATGACTTCGTGTGCCCTGGTGGATGTTAGACGAGGCTAATAATTTAATTCTTAGACTGCTATAGTACTGTTATGCCTTTGACTGAATGATAATTGATCTCAAGTACCAAATTATGTGATTTAAGTTAATTATCTAAGAAGTTTAAGCAGTAGGCTTTATTACCTTACCTAATTTTAATAAGGCCTATTGAGAGTGTTTTAAAAAATGTTTAATTTTATTTAAGTTTTATGCAGAAGTTGCTATTTTTTGTTTTAATTTTGTAGTTGCTTAATTGAACGATTGATTACCTAATAAATATAGTTGATTACATTAAATGTATTTATTTTATGACAAATTTCCCTTAGCTAGGCCTTAATACCCTCATGTACCTTATATGTTTTCTTATCAAGTGCCTAAATACAAAGGTTCATGGTTTTATCTTTAATAATGACGGACTCCAATACAAACTTCCAACCCCCTTTTTACCCCCTTAAAAGATCATTTCTGGGATAAAAACTATCATATGTCCATTCCCGGGACTCGAAACTAACTCCATATCAAATTTTATCTAAATCGCTTCAGCGGTTTAAGCGTGAAGAGGTAGCAGACAGACACACTTTCGCATTTATAATATTAGTATGGATGAACCGTATTTTTTGAAGTGAAAAATTCTTTAGCTTTCGCTTAGTTTTCACTTCTATCGGCAGTTCCCAAAGACTGCCCCGCATGATTTTTCATCAACTTAGTAATACCTTTTCCCGTTTACAGCGATGTGGGCGAATTTTTTCCCCTTTTTAATTCGCTTTTCATTCAGTTTTTTTTTTATATTATCTACCTCGCTATGAATAATCACTATCATAACGACGGTCACCTGAATGAACCTATTCACACGACGTCTGAGCCGGGAGCTTCAGTCTTCAGTCCACTATAGAAAGTGTCAAGCATATCTTGTTTAAGTATCTCTGTATTATCTTTCTCTATTGAATAGTTCGTTTGTCCAGGTTACGAAGGTACAGAGAAGTATTCAAGAACGTACTATCACTGTATAAACTATACTGTTACTTGTATGTATTACGCAAAATATGACAAAGTATACAGGGTGTATTTTTTAAGTTTACGTGGATGGCTAAATCCGAAACCATGAGGAATACTGAAGAACACTGAAGAGTCTCGAGTTTTTAATGGGTCATTGTACTCTTCTTTCTGAACAACTTTTACTATGGGACCAACACTGAAATGCCGAAAAAATTATCGACTCCCTTCATACATTAATGTGCGCATAACTCGACAAAATGTACTGAACAGATGATTTTTTTCGCGATTTCGGGTCTGGTCTCATAGTAAAAAATGTTCATAATGATGAGTACAAAGACCCCTGAAGAGGTATAGCGTTTATACTGTTACACGTTGCATATAAGTTTCTTGAAAGCGTTTCTAGCTCTAGAAATACCTTTACAAACTCCAGATGAGTAATCCTTCAAGGCCCGCTTGCACAAACAAGAGTTATCTTTTAACTCAGAAATTTATGAAATACTAGCTTTTGCCCGCGACTTCGTACGCGCATATGCATGTGGCTATCATATACAAAAATAATTTTCCAAATGCAACTGGTTCCAGAGATTAGCGCGTTCAAACAAACTTCAGCTTTATTATACAGATTTGTTATTCAACCTCGTCTTCATGCGTGATGGTGTCATCAATAAAAACGCGCATTCACAAAATCCCTGAGTCAATTCTATAAGATAGATAGTGTGTAGAATTTTGCACTTGCAATGTTTACAAGTTTATTTATATTCCTACTCTTCTCTTTCTCTCCAGGCACATGGTGGGTCTGCCAATGAAGACTACGGAGGGGTACCACGTCCTCCTCTACCGGCTATCCGAGTTCGACTACAGCAAGTTAAACTTCGCAGATGCAGTCCGAATGTTTTGTATGTTCAACGATGTGAAGTTGTCTGAAGACCACTTGTCTGAGGGTTACATCGTCATCTTTGACATGAAGGGCTGCAGTCTTGGGCACTTGACCAGGGTGACGCTGCCTGCACTTCGAGCCTTCATGCATTATATTCAGGTTGGTTCATTTGTAATACTTTTATCGTGAGTTTTCGACAGCCGCATGCACTGATCGTTTCTCAAGAGTCTACAGTTACTGGGTTTCTGAAAATTGAAGGCACCGTCGAGGCCAGCCTAGAAAGAGGTGGCGAGATGATTTCGATGCGTACCATAAGAATAAATTAAGAATAAGAATAAATTTATTAAAAAGAAAATATACCTAGGTTACAATTATTGTGTGTTATACAAGATTGTTTAGTTTCTTTAAAAATTAAGCCTAAAAGAATTTTCAAAGACTTCCTGCACTAGGCTAGGCCTGTCCCGCAGGAAGCTTTTAGGATTCCTATGCAGTTACAAATTATTAATAAGTGTACACAAAATAACAATGTGAGGGTTAGTTTGAGACGGCGCGGGAGAAGAATGTCTGGGCGAACTTGGGGAACCTCCTTTACCCACCAGTGACTAGTTTAAATATAAAATCATACCATACCTAAACCTTTTTGACTTTCAATGTGTTTGAATTTCTCAACAACTAGTTCTTTGATTTATTAATTCAGTGACTATTAACTTTATTGAGCTTCTATGTTGTGATTTATTTCTCAGCCTTTATGTTTCTCCAGTCGATCTTATTAGCGCGGTCTGTTTGTAAATTAGCAATATGGGGAGCGGAAAATGTTTTAAAATTCAGCTTTTAACTATCTTCCTTATTGTTATCTTTCAGAACGCACACCCATGTCGCCTAAAGAAGATCCACGTCGTCCACACGGTCTCTTTTATAAACCAAGTCATGTGCCTGGTGAAGCCGCTGATCCACTCTAACCTTCTCAACCTTCTGAACTTCTCGTCCGAAGGGCCAGAGTCCATCGTTGACAAAGAACTGCTGCCTGAAGACTTTGGAGGACCTCTCCCATCTGTGAAGCAACTCCACGAAGAACACAGGAAGAACATGGAAGATAACTACAGAGAATGGCTGATTGAGACAGAAATCTTTAAGGCTGATGAGAAAAAGAGGATTAAGAAGCCTAGCAAGGGTATGTTTGCTAGCTTCACGAGTAGTTTCAAGAGTCTGGATATTGACTGATATGTTTTTATCAACGTCGCGCTAGGGACCTGAGTGTTTCTGTTTCGCGTTTGAGTCATGCCTCGTTGGTTCTAGAATGTTCTTCTGGATTATAGGTAATTTTATGCTTAATTATGGACCTTTTAGTAGCAGCGAGGTGGCTTGTTTAGACGCTCTGTTCTTCTTACTCTTTTGTATTTTAATCTTCATGTTCTATAATATCGTTTATTCCAAGGCTAGACTAATCGTATTCAGTCACTTGAAATATTGCGGCTAGATTATGTTACCACAATAAAACTGCAGTGAACTAATAGCGTTAAGCCGCTGATACACTTGAGCATTTACTTGTAATGAGCATTCTAGCGGATGTTTGTTTGTTTAAATTAAACAGGAGCGATTTGGCGAGCATTCTAGCAAGCGACAGTAAATTTGATTTTAGCTTGTTGATAGCACGGCGGACCGTGCAATTTCGGCATTGTTGTTTGACATCTTCGTGAAGAATACATTTTTGACGAGCATTTACTAGAGCGTTTGTTAGAAGGATCGTGAAAATGTTCGTAACGATGTTTGGCTCTATGCTCGGCTCTGTTCGTTGTTCAGTTCCACTTTTAAAACGGCGAACGTTCGATGTTCTGTTACAAGTGAATGCTCAAGTCTATCAGCACCTTTAGGTTGTGCACGAATTTGTTGACAAAAACAGTTGAATTAAAAATAATAAAATAAAATGTGATTGTTCTTTAGGAATATTGCAAATCATTGTTCTGTTGGTTTTTATCCTTACAAAACGAGAAAATACCTACACCTGTAACTTTTAAACCTACATGGATAACGTTATTTACAGTTTATCGACTCCAAAAAACGTGAATTGGTCGATTCATTTTTATTAATTATTTGAGTCATGCATGATGGAAACGAATGAAATGTGTTATAAAATTGAATTGATGAAGTTCAATTAAGAAATCCCGAATTTTTTTGATGAAGTTCGATTAAAACTATGCGTACCTGAGCACATTGTTAATGGAAATGATGAAAAAAAATTAAGAGCGAAATGAAATGTAGCTACATTTCATTTTGTTCATAATTTTTTTCATCGCCCTATTTGTTTTTATCAGAAACTACCCTTCAACTGTCAAGCCAATGAATACAATTATTTATAGCCGAACCTAAAATAAATGAAGAAACGTGTCGAATTTAGACCTAAACTTCTTGTTTTAAGTAAGTATTGACTTTCTACGCTGTATTATTTTATTTTTTGAACGAAATATGAAAATAAGGATTATTGACATTTTAAATGAAAATTTTTGTACCAAGAAATAGATTAAGTATATGTAATTTGTAAAACCGAGTACTCTAAACTCGGTGTAGTGATGTGACTTTCAAAGTTTTCTTATATTGTGTGTTTGTTCGATATTTCTTTATTTTGTCCTTTTATACCTACTGACAGGTAATTTTATCGAAATTATTTTAGATTTAGGTCCTTTTTGTGTAAAAGATTAATTTGTAACGTCGTTGTTATGTTAATAGATCATATTGTTGCTCAATTTCAATGTAAATATTTTGAAATGTAGGTTTGTATTGAAATTTTATTTGAATTAATTATTATAAAAGAAATACTCGGTATGGTTCAGGGTTCTCTTGTGATCGTATGAATATAGTTTTTTACACGTAGAGCGTGACTTTTTATTAAAAGTTACCATATTTTATGAACATTTTGTACGGTTAGATGTTGCTTTGTATATATTTATGCATTTTTAGTGTTTTTATATGCTAATTAAAAAAACTACGCTTATGGTACTTTTCAAAAGTTCATGAAGTAAATTTTGTAAAATCTATCTACTGTTGCGACCTTGTCGAATTTATATTTTTTTAAATTTTATATATAATTATTATATCAATGTGTTACACGTAACTTTATTATGCTTAAATGTAACAAGCCAAATCGTTATATTTTGTAGGTATAAATGTATTGTAAATAGTTAAATAAATTTATTTTACTATCAATCTTGTTTTTTTTATTAAAAGATCTGCAAGAGTCACGCAAAAAAACCCAATTCCGGATCTCCTTCTTATAATTTAAAAAAAAAAAAAATGGTAGGTCAATTTTTTTTCAAAATTGGCATAATTAAAAAATAAATGATCAGTAAATTAAATTAATAATCTGAATTCCGGAAAACACTAATCTAAACTGAAGAGCTTATTAATTATTATTATCATTCGATAAGCCGCAATAACTTGATGACTGCCACTCAATCAGAAACAATAGACGATCCACAATATGAACTACAGTTGGCCTACCGTAAACATATTTATAAATATCTTCAAAAACATATTATCAATATTTTTTTGCATGAAAATCTTCAAAATTAAAAACATTTCTGAAGTTGATACTTTACCTAGCCATTGGAGTGTTAATAAAAATAAAAATGATTCGATTCGTGTGGAAAATGATCCTGAAAGAAGAAGTGTTTTTTTTATTGAGCTCAATAAAAGTGTTAATGTTAATATAGACTATGTAAGAAATGGTGGAGACGACAGTGTGCTGATTAACTATACTGATGGGATAGTAGACGACGATGGCAGCGAAGTTATAGGTGATACTGCAGATGGAAGCAATAGTTACAATGGCGCAGTAAGTATTCACACTATGACAAAACTGCAGTGCGATTCTCTAAACATTTCACTGTGAAAACGTAGGTGAAGAATTAAAGTAGGATGACAGCTCACTTCAGTGTGTTCAGAAGTGAGCTGACATCCATCCAATCAAGGTGCAATGATCACGGTGACATGTTTACAGAATAGACCGGTTGATGTAGCTTTATAACACCTCACAATCTCAGGTTCAGTTGAGAACCAGCGTTAGGCACTAGTTCTCTCTACGCTTTGGAATGTGCAATTAGTTTCATCTTTCTGACTGACGGATTTCTTGATAATTCAAAATTACTTTATTGGTTTCATTGAAATAAATGCTTTGATTTAATTTGATCAAGCTATAGCCACCTGATATTGCTTGCTATAGATTCTCTAAACATTTCACTGTGAAAACGTAGGTGAAGAATTAAAGTAGTATGACAGCTCACTTCATGTACAGAAGTGAGCTGTCGTCCATCCATTCAAGGTGCAATGATAGTTCACTTCAAGCTTGCTCCACCTAAATCATCACAGTGACATGTTTATAGAATAGACCGGCTGATGTAGCTTTGTAACACCTCACAATCTCGGGTTCAGGTGAAAACCAGCGTCAGGCACTAGTTGTGCTTGACTATTCAAAATTACTTGTAAATGGTTTCATTGAAATAAATGCTTTGATTTAATTTGATCAAGCTGCAGCCAACTGATATACCTAATTTACGGCCCAGAATACTAGTATGATTCAGTTTCTAGGCCTGTCTGGCAGTTTGAGCGCTTTAGCTGTTTTGTGGCTTATCCAATACCCATATTATGCCTTTTCTTTGGCATTGTCCGTCGAATCCTTGAGCTCCTTATATTTCGAGTTGAGCAACACGACCTCTGACAAATGCGTGCACTGACCGGACTCCTCTACTCTAATCTGTGTGGCCGCAGGGTGCTTTGATTTAAAACCATATCAAACATTAATATGCATAATCCTAGTATATATGGTAAATCTGACCAAGATATAACATTATAAATAAGACATTTTATATATCTACACTTGTGAGGTTATTTCGACCGACCGTAGTAGCCTCTATACAAAATGTAATTCTACTAGGTACTGATTCAAATAACCCGAAAAGATTAAAATGTATGGGATTACCATGCTCTACAGAAATGTCACGTGGTCAGTTCCAAACATTTACAGTCTACGGGTGCGTTTCCATCAGAGATGTGCGAGGCTGCGTAGCAAGAGATGTGTTTTTTAAGAACCAATAGAATCGCTTGGCTAAGCGCGGCTAGGTAAATGAAGCGAGTCTAGTGGCAACGCAGCCTTATACATAAAAAAGAAAACTAGGTATTCTTAGAAATAATATGGATTAAAAAACTCGCCCTTAGCCTGCTAGTTTTAAAATATCTACCTATTATTTGATGACGGATAAAATATTTACTAGCCGTAGAATTGATGTCCGTTGGGGTAGACCAGCTATTGAGTGGAGATCGCGAGTGAGCAAACGTAATGTGGGACGGTCTCAGGCGAGGCCCTGGAGCAGCGATACGAACAGAGTGGCTGGTACCAGGTTTGCGGCATTATTCGAAAGAGTTGCCGCGGCCCTGGAAAGCAAAGGGCATTAGGAGAAACACGGGTGAGTTTTAGTCTGTAAGAGTCTGACACTCCCTTCCGCTCCGCCCAGAGCGGGAGGAGGACATTTGACGGTTTCCCATCAACAAAAAAAAAGGGTGGCTGGTAGCAGCTGGATGAGAGTTACTGAGGGTTGAGATAAATGGCAAGCGATTGGAGGCATGTTCAGTAGTGTACTGCTGTGGGCTAGTGATGACGTGGATGACAACTTATAAAACTAATTCTTCTTCTTCCTCACTTCTTCTCACTTTACGTAGAATCGGCTCTCTATGTTCGGAACCAGGACAATCTTACCTGGGGAAGTTCTTCCTCGGATAGGAGTTTCGTCTTGCTGGTCCATCACCACCAAGTAGCAGATGGTCGTCTTCTACCTTTCTTCCGTTCAGGTAGTTGCATTTTTTTTTTCACTACATGATCACTCATCTTAAATTCACAAACTCGTCGACATGTGTATTCTGCCCACCCTAACATACGGTGCTCAGACCTGGGGGACTACTCTCTAAGCCCGAAGTCCGTATTTTCGGGCTTAGTTGCAGGCGTATTCTACTCCGTATCACCTAACCACAAAAAAATTACCTAACGACAACACGGTTTGACAGTTACTGTTAAATCGTGTGGTCATTAATTCTTAGTTCGGGTGCGGAACTAATCGTAAGTCCGTAGGTGATACGGAGTAGAATACGTCCGCAACTATGGACTTCAGGTTTAGAGAGTAGCCCCCCTGGTCGCTCATCGATTCACAAAAGTTCCACCTTGGAGTTTGCCAAAGACCAATGGCACGCAGCATTCTGGGCGTAAAAAGACAGGACAGAATTAGAGACAGCACGCTGCGTTCCAAAACGGGAATAATGTACATGGGTAAGAAGGCTGCCAGGCTTAAATGGGTTTCTTTGCGTGGGTTACGTGAGCCGCATGCACTGTGACCGTTGGGTAAAAGTCTCCACACGATGGGTGGCCGAAGATGGACAGCGCCGTCGAAGCCGGCCCAGAAAGAGGTGGCGAGTCGAACGACCTGGACGCGTACTATCAGGGCTGGCGTGAAGTAGCGCAGCAAAGAATACTTGGAAGGACTTGGGAGAGGCCTTTGCCCCGTGGTGGGACAGTATAGGCCAGGGATGACCAACCGGTCGATCGTGGCTATAAGTCCAGTCGATCGCGGCAAAGCAAAAAATATAAATTCATATAACAGACTGCGCAACTATATAAATAGGTCAGGTCGTTAAAATAAAAAATACTACAAAATGGTACCTATACTGAACTATTGAAAAGAAATGTGTAATTGGTAGATCGCACAGGGTTTCGTCAGTAAAATGTAGATCACGGGTCGAGTCAAGTTGGCCACCCCTGGTATAGGCAATTTAAAAAAAAAACATGGTCCTCGTCACTTATAAAATGAGTTATGTAAAGTATTTAATCATTTACATTATTTACTAGCGGCCCGGCTTCGCATGACAGCATTATTTTTCACGGATTTAACAAAAAAGTCTTTTATACAAACATCGTACTACTACGAACACGACGACAAAAAAAAACAGCAAAATCGGTCAAGCCGTTCTCATGTGATGCTCAGTCCTATTTAATTGATTTTAGTTATACAGATTACAGCGTCCAATTCCATGTAAAGCGTGCACCGATTCGCCGAAACGCATTCAAAGAGAGAAATACTTTGAACCGTTTAAGATTTCCACTCGATGGACACACGTCATAACAGTTCCCGGTATCAGATCCAGTCGGCTGTGTTAATTGGTTGGTGTCACAACCTTCATTACGATATAGACAGCGTCCGAGTGACTGATAGCCAAATAATGAACTTGCTCCAGAAGAACCAAGCAGATAAATTTGCAGAAGAACCGTTCACTTATTCTTTGACTTGCGCTAACCGCATGCGTTTGAAGCGCTCTTGCAAACGCTAGTTGAAAGCGTATATTTTAAAAAGTAAAGGCTTTGTTATTGAAGTCACTCAGCCGTAGGAGCGATTGAATTATTGTTTAATATTTTAAAATGTCACATAGGCCGGAAAATCAATAAGGATCGGGTGAAATTTTAGTATTAAACTGGAAAAATGAAACTACTAAAAATAAACTTATTCTACATAATTACTACTCTACTCTATTAAAACTCCTATTTAGACGCAGCCTTTACTCCCAACGTGGTAACAACGACACTGAGAAGGCGAAATTACTGATCGAATCGTAGAATCTGGTCGGGCATTCGTAGTAGGCCTACTGAAGTGGTGCCTGTGGCGTGATCGTCGGCGGCGCGGCACAGCGGTACAGCGGCGGAGCACGGCGCGGCGGCGGCGCTCAGTGGGGCGCGCGGCGGCGCAAGTGCGGACAGTGACGCGCGCCGCCCCTCGCGCACGCGCCCGACTATCGAGCGGCATGTGCCTCTCGCAGCCGGCCGACCGCTCCGCCCGACCGTATCACACTTTTTTATTTTCCCACCGAACGTAACCACCGCTGTGACATCCCCATTTTCACACAAAAGCCCGCTCTAAACGTGAACGCGATCAC
>NDFZ01004973.1:164520-180057 GCA_002192655.3 Mamestra configurata | reverse complement strand
GAGCGGTGTTGTTCCCAGCAGTGTCTCGTTATATAAATGTTACGCAAGTTGAGCTCGGAGTGGCCACGACGAGGTGCATCTGTTGTTCCACGAACTAAGTCCCGCGCTGTGCCCGGAGCCCATGTAACCCGCGCCACCACGCCACTGCACTGTGAGTACCTCATCACTACACGACGACCTGCTAGCTGCACGAGCTCGTAACGTTACCGTAACGACGATAGCTGTAAAGCCAGTACTTGTTAATGGTAATCGCATTCAAGTTTCGCTTTTATCGATCGGAACGTTATCCGGAGCGAGTGGAAATTGTTTTTGTATTTCCTCTTCGAATAAAGGTAGGTGGGATATTGCGGGCTAATGGGAAAATAACGAGCCCTGTGGTGTAGGAGAAGACGTAGTAACATTGCGAAGGTTCGTCTGTCAACATCTCACGCATGTGAAGCGCGTATTGATCAATCTCCTTATTGTTTTTGGAAGCTCTCTCATATTTGATGAAGTTCGTAATATGAATGACCTTCTGCTATCGAAGTTAAACGAACCAATATTATCGATAGCATACTCTATAAGTCTGTGTAATGAAAAAGATAAACTTGAATGTTACAAGTTCGACTAATGTAGGCTCAGGCTAGGTGGATAATTTAACTAGTGGCTAACCTAAAGATGTCAGTTACAAGTATTATAGCAGCAGGTCCATAAACTTGTGCGAAATAGTAAACTATTCCTTAGTTGCAACAGCACTAACATAAGAGCAATCAAGTTTTTATTACAGTGGTCCAAATACCACGGTAAGATGAATCGATATAAAGCTGTGTACCTAACTAAATTGAATAACGATCTAAAATACGAGCATTGCATCCTTTTGAGTAGACAATATTCTTTGACCTCCATAGGATAAAAAGAGGCTGCATGACGCCAAATATGACTGAAGAAAACCAAAAATACAAAGGTCATGTTAAACATATCTTGGATATAAAAGACTTGACGTCGACAATAGTAACGCCTACTTACTGAGAATACAGCATCTTACTAGCTCTCTAGACGCCCAGTCTCATTGGCTTCGCGAAGATGACTCAGATGGGAATCGGGCCAATAATATGAATGTCAGAAGTCACGTTCACAGTCTAGGCTAACTAGGATCGGTAGTGGTTTCTTAAATACAGGATTGCCACGCCCCCTCTGTAGTTGGCACCAGACCGTTTCCCGCGTCCCCGTTTTTCCACACACGTAGTTTTTGTTCTGATATCATATAAAATAACCTAGATATGAGCTCGTGATGAAACTCGCGAGCTTGGCTCTAGACTTCGTGCCTATTTGTAGTGAACGTCCTTGGATGCGAGGATTTAGGATCCCGGAATTTATTGTTCTTATCCCTGCTCATGTTGGCTGTTGTTCAAAATGACTCATATTTCATCTTCCATCTGATTCTATGGTACTTTTATTAATTAATCAATTTATTGAGGTTACGTTAAAACAAACTCTTCGAGTCCTATCTCTAGGGATTACTCAGAAAACGATTGATTCATTAAGATCTCACAGACTCTTTCTCAAACATAATTTCTAGAGAAAATCCAGTTCAATATTAAGGTATAATAATATAATTATTCTAAGAAATGGTTCATAAAAGTTAAAAAATATGAATTTATATAATGAAAACCCCATACAAATCGGATCAGTAGTTTTTGAGAAAATCGCACATACATACATACGAGTCGAATTCGAATACAGAACCCCCCTTTTGAAGTCGTTTAATAAAATCGTGGACAGTTAAATTCTTTACTTACTTCTAGATAGAAGCTTGTATGAGAGACATTGAATATGCGACTTTTACGAGCATAATATCTTCATGTAGCATATTACCACCTGGTTGGGGCAAAGTGTTTTAGCGCTCGCCTCTGTATCAAATAACCAAAGTTGACTGCACTTTGACGTTCATCGCTCCGTTCTTAAACCTCCTTGCAAGGGCTTCATCGATATTATTGTTGAACTAGCTGTCGCCCGCGGCTCCGCCCGCGTTAATGTCGAAAATTATCCCAAGGGAACATATTCCCGGGATGAAAAGTATCCTATGTGTTATTCCAGACTATAATCTACCTCTGTGCCAAATTTCATCAAAATCCATTCAATAGTTTTTGCGTGAAAGAGTAACAAACATCCATCCATCCATCCATACTTACAAACTTTCGCGTTTATAATATTAGTAGGATTTAAACGATCGAACGTGTCTATCGAAGACTAGATTAGATTTGTCTCAATTTATTAGCCCACGAAGCAATGATAGATAGAATAAGAGAAGAGGTTCATTTTAATTTAATACATGTCTGTGTCTATATGTATCAGTTAAATTTAATAGAAGTAGAGATCCATTTTGATTGAATAGATGTAATTTTTCTTGGAGTCACCGAAACTATCGTCAATTTCATCGTTAAAAGTGCAACAATATAAAATATATAAAGCTTTATTGAGTCAAGTTTGTCAGGGTGGCTACATAAAATCAGAATCCAAGAACAATATACAACAAAATGAAATCGCTCGTTGTGCTCGGCTCACTGCGAGTGAAATATTCAGACGTTGGCACGCGACCCGGCCGCTAACTTGACGTTGGAGAACGTCAAAAAAATGTGCCATATCCATTGCTTACGTGTTCGTGTTTTCAAGCCGACGAATGTGTTGAGCCCTTATCGTAAGCGACATCATTTCGAAAATGCGTTTTGAATCTTAAATAATAAGACGTAAGGAAAAAATTGCCTTATCGAAATAAAATCGCTCACAATAAGTCGGTTGAAGGGGTCGATGTTTTTCCATGAAAAAAGAAAACCTTTTAGTGGGCCAAAAAAGTGGGATTAATTTACTAGTATGTACTATCATAAGTTTAAGGAAACCCTTAAACTTATGATAACCTTTTCGTTTGTGCAGAGGATTCTTTGTTTCCCGTAAAGTGTATTCAATAAAATTCTTGTTTATTTTACAGCATTTTTAGCGGCAGTAAATAAATTAGGAAGCCACATTTGGAAACGAACCAAGATTCCACACGGTCGCTACATTCCATCTCCATTTTCGTAGGCTTATATTTCCAAATACACAACCTAATACATACCTACATATACTTATAATGTCTAACGTCCAAATTACCCATCTTCAATAACCTCAACGTCATTTACAACACCCTTTTTGACAAGTTTCTTAAACTCCATTCAAATGTGCTTAGCAATTTCTTATCAACAATCTTTTCCGCCTTTGAGCGGACAGTTCGCAAAAAAAGCGAGGATCATGATCTCCCCCCTCCCCTGAAGCCATTAGCGTTCTGGTATCCGTCAGTAAATTGATGGATTGTCGTGAAGACATCTTGAAGATATTTGCCAGTGAAAACGGTTCGATCTGGCATGGCTGAAGAATTCGGTTCTTGGTTGAGCTGAAATGTTTTACTTATTATATTGTTCGATTGTGGAAAGTATTTTTGGTGGTTATTGAAAATAAATATCTACTGCTTATAAGAACTTTTTGATATTTAAAAGGCTGCTTTTTGAAGATAGATTCTTAGGCTCATTCATAGAAAAATCTATCTATCTATGGTTGTAAGAGCATTCTAAATTTGAAATCTCCGTAGAAAATTAGAATAGAGGATCTGCTTATTAGTAGATAGATATTTAAATTAAGCATAATTATGTTTATTTAATTTAAAGCCCATTTAAGTTCACAAACAACATAGTTTTACGCATCTTTGAATTGTAACAGCAAACGCAGTGGATCAATAATGCCCTTGGGAATTTGTTTACAAACAGCCTCGGAAATAACGATAATTGAATTCTCGTAACTGACCTTGCAAGCACTGGCCGTCCGATATTCGTGCCGGGACGTCAGGTCACTTTGTACGCTGCATCCCGATTCCAGGAACATGGGGTTTCATGGAAATACGAATGTGTGTCAGGGGCACGCGCTGAGCCAATTAATGACCGGGATGATATTCTGTTTACTCTCACCGACGCACGTGGTTTTGAATTTCGAAGGGGAGTGAATTTAAGTGAGTTTTAAGTGTGGTTCGGACTTTATTGATTTGTAAGGCATTGATTTGAAGGAGTGGGTGATTCTTTATGGCTTTTATGTTATTACTTGCTGCTATAAAGAATTTGAATTGAATTGAATCCTCGCGGGTTTTCGGGGAATCGGATTTAGTTTCTTTTTGTGCGAAACCCTAATTCTTTTTCTAAAATAATAATAATAGGTAGAGAGTTAAAATGTTCATTGTGTTGTTGTCCTGCCGCTATAACCACAAAATAATAATAAAAATACAAGCAACGTGATTTTCGCTTTATGATACACCATGATCACTTGTTCACTTTTTGTTATTTTTTTTATAGACGCGGTTATAATTTATAAGGGCTAGCGATAGCAAAATCGACTGCAGAGGTCCTAGATACATTTAAAACGGTTTTCTGTTAATCTCCTATTCTACCAAAACATTACTCTAAGTACAATCTCACTGTTTAAATGACACTTATCCAAAAAAAGTTATTCTTTTTTAGTTAAATCCTTATACAGGATGTTTCAGAAGTGCGTGGTCGTATTTAAGGGTACTATACTCTATCCGTTTAGGTAGTTAACTAAAGGTAAACAATCTTGATGTGTCTTTTTACACAAATTCATATTAAACAAATAAACTACTTTTCAAACTTATGGTTCAATTGATTTAGTATTCGTTACTGTTGTATTTACTTTGGTTTTTACTTGCATTTTATTTTTAAACTGAGTTTTTAAGTAAAAAGTTACATCAAGATTGTTTACCTTTAGTTAACTACCTAAACGGATAGAGTATAGTGTTCTGACTTTAAAAGGAAAAAAGAAAACACT
Organism: Mamestra configurata; assembly: GCA_002192655.3. Lineage (NCBI taxonomy): Eukaryota > Metazoa > Arthropoda > Insecta > Lepidoptera > Noctuidae > Mamestra > Mamestra configurata. The sequence continues at coordinate 175,215 of NDFZ01004973.1, read as the reverse complement.
TTTGAAGCAGTCTGATTCAGTTAGTGGCGTCTATTTAAGTAAGATAAGATGACATTGATTCTTAGAAAAAAGTCTTTTTTTTTAATTTTGATATTGTTTCTTTACTGTATACTTACTTACATATGTAGCAGATCCAGAATACCACCCTTACATGTTACCACGCACTTCTGTATAAAAATTACAATAATAATCAGATTAACGTCATCAGTTTACCGAATAAAACATCGTTTTTCCATCTCATTGACGTCACAAACATTTAAGAACTTCGATTCTTTAACGTTTTATCTGTAAACCGTTATGAATTTAGTCTAAACGGTATCAGATCCAATACATTAGTACCTAGCGGTCGCCACAGAATCTTCGAGTAAACGACTACGTCTAGACAACTTGAATTACTCGGTCTTCATGCATTCGACGACATTTTGCAAAATCTCGTTCGCAGAGGTTGACTTTAACAGTTTGCTAGTTGGCAGTCTGGCCATTTTTTTAGCGAGAATTTGAATTTAGAAGATTATTTTATTTTTATTGTGGCCAAGTTTTTTTTATTAGTCGCTACTTATGTACCTACTTACTATTTATTTGAATTCGGAATTTGAAATAAACATTAAATTGTGGAATTTCAATCTCTATGTCATAGGTACATGGCATATTTCAAATTCCATTGCAAAGGGCTCTTTTAAAGCCTTTGTTGCATTATGGTTCAAAATGAGTCGATTTGATTTGGTAGCGATAGAAAATTATCTCGAATTTTGAAATCAAGTAGGCATTCTCATGGTTTTATGAATATTTCAGACTCCTGTACTTTCAGAAAAAAAAACTACAAAAATAAATAAAGCGAGGTTACATACATTATAGTTTGTAGTGCAATTTAAAACTCTCTACACATAAAAAACCTCAACGTTTTATACAAAAATAAACCTTTTACAATACAGCCTCTAATTAATGCACACGTTACTGCGCTCCATTGCGGCATACAAGAACGCAATATTATTCCGCCAAGTCGCACCGCCATACTTGTCCCATCGCAACTTGGCACGTAGGTACAAGTCCCGCCAAGTTGCCAGCCGATGGGAAAATTACAAGTTATGGCGCTAGCGTGCCCACTGAGTGCCACTTTGTCGTCTACATTTAAAATGTTTTGTGTCCGTTCGTGTTTGAAGTTTTTAAATCGTGTTTTTGAACTGGAATTACCTTCATATGTATTGGGTGGAGGGTCGTTGTGTACTGAGATTTTTGGAAGAAATTATATTTTCTTAGAAGACCATCCGGCACAGTACTTAAAACATAGGAACAAAATAAAGAAATAAGAACTAGAAAACACACGGTACCTACCTAAAAAAGTATAGGTTTAAAAAATAAAACCCGACTGCTGGAATATCAAGCTCTAAAAATGTAGTCACTTAAGTTCTTCTTTTTTCAATTTAGGATCCAGCTAACAAAACAATATAATTCTTAAATAAGGTAGTAAGCGATCATAAGCTTTAGGGTAAAGTGGCATACGACCACGACGTTTACCGGTCAAACACATTAAAAAAGAAAATAATCTACACTGTGCTGTCTCTGGACTCTGCGGTGCCAAACTACTTAAGTTAACTTCGTATGCAAAAACAATTTCAGGTACTTAATTGTCCTGCAAGTTGGCCGAATTAAAGATCATTTAATTTTTATGGTTAAAATCACAGTTAAAATGTTTCGCATGGATTCCGATCCGAATCCGAATTTAAGATCCGAATGACTGAATTCGGACGGATTGATGGTATACTACGACTAGTACGAACAAAAATACGTAAACGCTCTTAATTATAACAATCAAATGTAAATGGAGACAATTCAATTTACCGTTTTAAATAAATACGTATAAATACACGGATAAAAAAACATAAAGCTTGGATATTTATTAATTTAAAAACGGTAGTCGACTGTAGAATATATCGAAATGACATGAATGAAAAAAAAATAGGTTAAATCACACACCTAATAAAAACAATCTTAGACCAATCATAAAACATAGGGTTTGATTGTTTCCCGCAGTTAGAAACAATGTTTATTTTCCCGGAGGCGTTTGGCCTGCCCACCTCTAACCTTTGGGACATCAAACGATTTTTCCGCTAGAGTGGTCCTCGGATGATTGATACAGTAAGGGTAATAAACCCGAGCCTTTTTAACACGTGCAGTTTTTGATATAAAATGTAGCAATCTATATGTAAGGTTTCCAATATTATGTTCGTTAATTAAATGAGAAAAGTGCTCGTATTTGTTATCAAACGAGTATATGTCATCGGTTATTTATTTTTTTAAATCTTTATGGAAAAAGAGGATTTTATCATGCATGATAATGTCATCGCCATAGTTACAGACGTTACAGTTACATCTCATCTACGCTTTAAAGCACAATCAACCATATTATATAATGCATGTCACTTCCTCTGATAAGGGAAATGCAAGAATGCTATTACAAACACCGGTCATCGAATAATTGTAAGATTATATTAATAACGATCGTTATTATTTAGATAATGGCCTGGAAATGAAAATCCAAAATGAAAACTTTCCTAATCTTTCATTATTGGTGTCGTTATTTTCATGGTTTTCGGGGCCTCTAAAACTATAAATGGGCTCGCAATGAAAATCCAAGATGGCGGGGTGCCGATTTAAATGTCTCGATTTGCCAATTTTTCGTCATAAGTGTGTTTTTGTGGTTTTCGAGGACACTAATAACGATAATACTCTCAAAACGACAAGATGGCGCCGGGGAAATATTTACAAGTTAGGATGTCATTTTCATGGTTTTCGGGGCCGCCAAATTAATATACTCTATACTAAAACTTATTTTATAAATGCGAAAGTTTGGATGGATGTTTGTTACTCGAACACGTCAGAACGGCTGAACAGATCTTGATGAAATTTGACACAGAGGTTTCGATATTCACGCGGGCGGAGCCGCGGGCGGCAGCTAGTTAAAAATAAGCTCGATTTGAAAGTCCAAAATGGTGCCGACGAAAATTTTACGATTCGAGACTTCTCTCAAAAAAACCAGTGCATCATGACTGTTATTATGTTAAATTCTGTTGCAATCAAAATATTTTAGCACAACCTAAATCCTATACCCACGCTACATTACCTTAATTATACAATTAGCAGATAAAGTTAATCTGAACACAGACTCCTCATAGATCACAGGAATGCACCACAGACAACCACCACGTCTGGCCAAATGCCAAGCGTGGGGATTTACACTGTGGGCCACGTTTACCGACCCAACTTAGTTTATGGTATGATATTATCAGTGTTCATACGTATGCAGAAGCCAGAAAATCTGACGTCAAACTTGCCAAGGGTTATCGTGTTGCCTGGCAACTATGAAGTCTTAAAACGATCACGATTCTGCTCTAAGAGAGGGACGGAGCTATACATAGCGAATAGCACTATCCCTTTTACATCATCGGAATTGGATGACACCTTCTTAAAAGAGGAGTTTTGGCTAAAATGTTTCGTATTTGACGTTTTCGAAGATGCTTACGCAGCGGAACACGACACCGACGACGTTACACGCTTAGTTGTAGTTTTAATTAGGTTAGTTTATTATTGTTTAAGATTATTTTGTGCATTGGATCTATGGGCCTCAGTAGCTTGATAATAAAATTATTATTATTTACATACCTACATAGATACATACTAGGACTTAATATCCCAGTCCTTTGGTAGGCATACGAGGCACCGAAGTCAACTCGCAGAGGCCCTGTTAGACATTTCAAATGGAATGGGACACCAACCAACGATTATCCCTGTATGCACTATTAAAGTATACCCAAGGACAATCCCCGTTGGTGCAGGACTATTGCAAAATGTGAAAACAAGATGAGAGGCTATGGGTTTGGGTGGTTTAGTGGACTGGTAATCGTATACTATGGCAGAACTATTGGACCCTGCCTGACCACTGACAATTAACAAGGCTTTAAATGGCAGAGGGTGACTTGCATCAATATTATTATTATTAGCACGTCATAGTAGGTCGGCTGGTCTTGTGTTGGAGGTCAGATAGGCAGTCACTCCATGGCAATACTGGTAGTCAGCTGCATCCGATTAGACTGGAAGACGAACCCAAAATAGTTTGGGAAATGGTAGGCATTATAAGATCGGCTGTTTAACTGTGCTCTCGCGTATATTTCAGAATCAGAATCAGAATAATTTATTTGTAAAACATAGGTTTTTAAGGATGGGATATCAACATAATGACGTCTTCTGCTCTGGGTGGAGCGGAGGGGCGTGTCAGACTCTTACTGAATAAAACCCATCCGTGTTCCTTCTAAAGCCCTTTGCGTTCCAGGGCCGCGGTGACTCTTTCGAACAAATTCCGCAACCCTGGCAGATTTCTGTGATCCTTAACATTATGTTATTGCTTGGAAAATCCAAGATTTACAAAGTCTTGCTGGCAAAAGTCCGAAATGCGCAATGACAATCTCTATTTTCGGATTTAACTAGTGCTCATTCCGGAAATCTTAAGTTTCACAACAGAAATTTTTATCTGATTGTTGAAAAATAGTTGTGATTATGACACTCAGGGTTACAACGTGGTTATAAGAGTGATGACAACATTTAATGACTGATTGATTAGCTTATCCAAATTAGGTATAATGTTTCTAAGAAGATTGTGTATTAAAAAAATAATTGTTTAAGTAGGTATGTGTTTTACGGGTAATATACCATGTATTAAAACACGTCTATTTTCGACAATTCTGTTTCATAATTTGTTGCCTCTATTTACTCACTAATAGTGGTATACTTACAGTACGTATGCAAATCAAAAGCTTCAGCTTCAGATCGTAGAGTAACCGAAAATGCCTCAAACCATAGAAAGAAGAACAAAGAAGTTAAAATCGAATTAATATTAAAAGTCATTCATTAAAACTATGCTGAAAATCAGCTCTTTTTGAAGGTCAAAAATTTACTTGAAGACCGGTTTTTGCAAAGAATTTGTTACAATAAACCTGGCACTAGGGGTAGTTACTCGTCATTAACCTGTATATAATATATAATACTCTAGAAACCAAAGGCTGGTTTACAATTGATTGTCTGGTATCGATCGTTTCTCCTAAGCCATGTTGTACAGACGCCAACACATCAAGCTACATCAACCTGTCAAATTTCTTTAATAGATTTTCAACTTCATCGCTAAAGCATTAGCAGACTGACAGCTTCACTGCGATCAGGCGCAAGCGAGCAGCGTCCTTGTTGCATAGGGTGCGTGCCAGCACCAACAGCCACCTGAGTGTCATTGCCAACAAACTGGATTGTCCTTTAATGGTAATTGAGTGAGCCACAAGCTCCTGTAAATACTGTGAATGCCTACTAACATGGTTGTTAAGTTATTATGTTAGGTACCAATATCTTTGTATTTGTATTCTAACATAGTTTTATAAGTAGCAATTGTACTAACAAATGTGTATGAATATGGAATTATTTCTGAAATAAATTGATTATTATTATTAATAGGTTTAAGGTTGATTGGGAAAATTTGACAGTTTCGGGTAGCTTGATGTGCTGGCGTCTGTACCAACACCACAATTTGCGCGGTCTTGTCGGTCGATATGTATAAAACATATGTTCAGAAAACGAATAAAAAAGTAGTTTCTTATGGGTACCTATCGACAGTTTTTGTTGTGATAAAATAATAGTTAAATAATCAACTTAAAATAGCCAATAACACGTTAGAGTGAGATTATATGGGTAACTTTTGTTTTCAAGGCTCTTAAAGCATTTTTATGTAAGTAGTCATAATTCCATTTTAAAATTTGTTTGTTTTTGAAGATTACGAACCAGTGTCTTTACTCGACAGTACAAAGACTTTTGTGAAGATTATGAACCAGTCTTTGTACTATCGAGAGTCGTCGGAGTTTCGATGCAATTTCTTTGGCCGTCAGTGTAGTTTACATTGACTTTTAAGATTCCCTTATCATCATCCAAAGTCAGACACTGCTTCACTGCTGGGACGCAGGCCTCCTTTTTGTAAGGAAGCGTGTTTTGCTTTATTCATCATGAAATATGAACACCAAAATATTTTATCTATCTCCCATTTAAGAAGTACGACACCCAATTTTAAAATTCTCCTAAAACATTTATTGGTACCATAAACCACAAACTTTCTTTATCCCTAACCATAAACTATGATTCCAATAAAACCATAGACTATTAAAACAATCCATTACATAGGGATACAATAAAAAGCATCAGGCTATGGAATTACCCTGTATAATGCCAGCGAGAGCAAGGGTAACGCCAGACCATGCGCTCAATTTCTCTGCCAAGGAGTCTGCGATCTCGAAGGGGTGTAAGGGAGGGGGGAATGGGGGTGTTGAATCAGGTCAGCGCACTTTGCCGTCTTACGGGGTAGGACTCGGAGACAGGGCGGCGGCGACCGCCGAATCTATAGCCTTAGGGCGGACACACACGGTGCGCAAAACATACGTAGGTATTACGTTTGTGGAAAGCTTTTCGTTTTTTTTTGTACCTAGTTTAGTCTGTAGGTTGGTTTCATATTTTTCTGAAGTGAAAACTTCTTTAGCGGCGTTGTGAACTTTTTGGGATGGGTGACCTGATCGAAAATTCGTAAAACGGAGGGAAAGTTCTGAAGTGTTAAATTTTTAATGTAAAATAAATTGTTATGTTTATGTACCTACGATAGCGCAATTAATGAATATTGTATTTTACCACATAAATGATAGTACTTTTATACTGATAATTAAAGCAATCCGTGCGAAATTATTCCCTAACCATTCCAAAATATTAAAAATGCACAACGTTAATGTTCAAGTTTTCACTTCTGCCGGCACTCCCGGAGTGCAACCCGTTGTTTTTTTCCAATCATTTAATTCATCATTATCCCTGATTTCCCAGGTCTTTTTTGGTGTTTTTATTTCCATTCCGTCGTGTCAACCATCACGCTGTCATTGACTCTTTTTTTCGTTTTTTTAACTTTTCGTTTAATATTATTATACATTTATCAGTATCAGTTCAAGAGAATCTTTGGTGTTCTAATACACTATCATTAAACTTCAAACATCGTCGATACCTTCATTTATTTTGGAGTTTATGACTAAGTAATAATAGCCCCACGGGTTGGTTTCCAAGGTTAAGTAACGTGGATGGTTGACCATCCATGACATATCAAGACAACTCCGTGCCTGGCTGTCATTTGTAGATCTTTGACAGTAATTACGGTAATCAGGCGGTCGATTCTGTAAACAGGCGAAGTGAAGGATTGGGTAAAGTGATCACGAAGTGAGCTGTCATTCCGTCTTGATTATATGGATTGACAGCTTACCTCGTGATCACTTCACCCAAGCCTTCACTTCGACTTGTTTACAGAATCGACCGGCTCAGAAAGCTTGACACCAATCATGGCAAGTGGTTACTGGGGTGACGAAGTGAGATATGCAGTCGCTCAATGAAAAATACCTGCTGGTATTTAGCTGAATCTGGTTAGAGTTAACTCCCATAACTCTAGGGTAATCAATGAGAGCATGTCGAAGAATCACCTGGCACATTTTATTATTTTTTCGTTTTCATTTTTCATAAATAATAAGTAGTTTTTTATTTATTTTTTTAGTTGCGTCTCGCAGGTCAGCCTATGAGGTTGTCGACTGCTTAACCGGGCTTGCCTGTGGTGGCCTTAATATAAATATTAAAGCCTCCAGCCAGAGCTTATTAAAATAATTCGACAGTCACGATTATTTATGTAAAACACCCTTACGTGAAATATGACCACGTCGCATTTTCTTAGCTTAAATATGAATGATTGATTTGAATGAAAATTTCAATGAAACTTAGATACGAGGACGAAACTATGTATTTTTGGAACACTTTTTGTTTTTGGACTTTTTGTATTATTTTTATTTTTTTAATATCAAAAGAAACACGTTGTAGAAAAAGCTCGGAAGTACGTAATTTTGTATATCAGTCGACATGTTGACCTTTGTTTATTTACACGTTGATAAAAAAACAAGTAATTAAGTAAAAGCAACAACAAAAAAGTTTATCACAGATTGGAATGCAAACCAATGAAACAAAACGACAAAGGTATAAAAAAACCCAGCCAAGTGCGAGTAGGACTCACACTTGACAGGTTCCGTATTATAAACCAAAGATAATCTCTTTAATTTCAATCATTTACGTTTCGCGAGATCCAGCCCTTTCAGACAGACAGACGGACAGCGGGGACGTAGCAAGAGGGTTTCGTTGGTTATCGTTCACATATGAATTAACCTTTAAAACCAGCGAGTCGGACTCGCGTCCGTACCATAAACTGACAGAAACACGTTTCTTGTATGGGAGCCCCCTTTAATATTTTTTTTGCGGCAATAGAAATACACAAGGTTCCGTTGGTTACCCCTCGGGTATAACGGAACCCTGACAAATGGCCCCCTCCTTCTTGTTTTTTTTGCTTAACCACGTCTTCTAAACCACGCAACGGATTTAGGCACGAATTGAAGGATTTTAATCGAAAGAGCGAAAAACGAGGATGATTTATATGGATTGCACTCGTACGAAGCCGGGGCGAGTCACTAGTATACTATGAAGATCGATTTCGCATTGTAATAGGTAGGTAAAACGCGCCAGCTAGTCTTCAGACGTCTGTCTACTCCCAGGCATAGAGAACTGGACTTTACGTTCCCAGCCTAGTTATCAAGTATAATAATGTAAGGTCAGAATAGTAACGAGCGGTACAACTGTCGATTTGATGATACGAGTTGGAGGATGTAACTTGAAATGTAGGGGGTAAGACTACAATACCTGCCAGGGTTGCGGAATTGTTTGAAGTAGTTACCGCGGGCCAGGAATGCAATGGGCATTTGGAGGAACACAGGTGAGTTTAAGTCAGTAAGAGTCTGACACTCCCTTCCGCTCCGCCCAGAGCGGGAGGAATCATTTGATCATCATCTGCCTAGCCTTTTCCCAACTATACTGGGGTCGGCTTCCAGTCAAACCAGATTTAGCTGAATATCAGTATTTTACGTGGAGCGGCTGCCTACCAGATCTCCACAACCCATTAACTGGGTAGCACGGTACTCCTTGGTAAGACTGGTGTCAGATTATCTGGCTTCTGACTATCCGTAACGACTGCCAAAGATCTACAAATGACAGCCGGGACCAACGGCTTCACGTGCTTTCCGAGGCACGGAGGAGTCTCGGTATGTTAAGATGGTCACCCATCCACAGAGCAACCTCGGCAAGAAAGAAAGAAAGAAAAAGAAAGAAAGAAAAAAATGTTTATTTGGGACTCGCACAAGACAAACAAATCAGTAAAATAAAATTAATAACTAAACAGTATAATAAAATAATTATCTGTGCGAGGCCAAAATGGTCCCTATCTCAGCTTATGCTGCGATATCTTAAAAAATAAATAACGCAGCGCTGGTATTCTGATAGGGCCAGTCAGTGGTGCCACGGATACATTCACGGAGCATATATAACAGAAATTTACAAATAAAATAATAAGTATAATATGCAAGCGTTGCTTAATCTTGGAGATCGACCCTTGCGGCCGTTATTATTTAGCCACTAGCTCCTTTTATCCCGGGAGGAATCATTTGATGATTTCCCTTTAAAAAAAAGGACTACAAATACTTTCTACTAAAAATTCACATTGGAACGAATAAGAAGATTGGCCAAGTGATCGATAGATTGACCTTTTCAGAAGAGAGGTCTCATTTCTTTGAGCAAAGTAACTAGATCAAATTATAACATGTCAGACTATATCTAACTTAATCTATCTTGCATAAACTCATCCGCCGAGACGTGGTCGGCTCTATTCATTACACAACGACAAGCCCAAGGTCGATAGAGGGGCTCCTTACAGCCAAATATTTAGTAATTCATTCAGCCTAGTTCAACTAGGGTAGTTCCAAATAATCGATATGGCTGTGACCTTTTTTCAATAACGTTTGAATACATATTTGATGTTATACCTCCTAGTTAGTTGAACTTTTTAGTTTTTTTTTAAACGACTTGTACCTAGTAGGATAGGAAAATACTTGTAGCTAATGTCGTGGTAAAAATAAATAGATGTCGTCAGTCGGCATGGTGGTCCTCAAGAGTGAATTTAAGATTTTAGTTTTAGAAAACTTCTGAGACAGCCCTGGGCCCCAAGTCTGCTAATTTTTATAAATTCGTCATTCCAACACGATCCCATTGTCATTTTGCTAAAAGTTCGTAATCTGCTAAATTAAAATGGTCGATCATTGGTCGGTCAATGGTCTCGTAATAGAATCGTGGTAGAATGACATTGTCGTATTGCCATTAATATAAAACCAAAATTAATATAAAATAGTAGAAACGATTTTTGAAAAACTACTACTAAATTCGATAATTAAATAATGCCAGATTTCTTTTAAATATATTTTTAAATATTATTTATTGTTGTTCTATGCAATCTGAAGTAGTGAGAAGTTCGAAAACAGCAAAAACATGATGAAACTCAATAATATTTTATCTGTTTTGCTGTCAAAGTCAAATGTGTCATTACTGCACAGAGTACTACTATACTGCTTACTGACGTTAAATCTGTTTTTATTTGTAGCGGCCGATGTTTTGCAGTTAGGTTAAGTTAGTTATTTCATTTATTTTCAGTTATTTCACAAAATGGTGCTAATTGAGCAAATTTCGGCTCTCATTGACTTTCTGGAAAACCACAAAGAC
>NDFZ01004973.1:150485-163509 GCA_002192655.3 Mamestra configurata | reverse complement strand
GAGAAGTTCGAAAACAGCAAAAACATGATGAAACTCAATAATATTTTATCTGTTTTGCTGTCAAAGTCAAATGTGTCATTACTGCACAGAGTACTACTATACTGCTTACTGACGTTAAATCTGTTTTTATTTGTAGCGGCCGATGTTTTGCAGTTAGGTTAAGTTAGTTATTTCATTTATTTTCAGTTATTTCACAAAATGGTGCTAATTGAGCAAATTTCGGCTCTCATTGACTTTCTGGAAAACCACAAAGACCTGGCGCATTTATTGATCTTGATACAGTAATTTTTGAAACATTATGGAGGGCACTATGTCCAATCAAATTTTGGTAGGACCCCGATGCATAAAATGCAAGTGCTATTAGAATCTGCAATAAAAAATAGGTATAACAAATTAATCAACCTATTTCATGTTATAAAGCTCTAGGATAATAAATCAATAGACGGGTTTGTATTCATTCTAGTCAAGCGACGGGCTCGACAACGTCTTTTGCATTCCGCCCATCTTTTTTCTCTAGCATCCACTGCGTTGGCTAGCTCGAGAATATTTGCTCGTAGTGAATATATTTCTCCATTCAATATTCCACAAACACGATAAATTATCAAACACTTTTTGACAACAGAGCTAATATAAGCAATGACTGCACAATGACGTTCTAATGGTAGGTCACTGATTAAAGGAACTGTCAACATTTTAGAAGATTACCGCATAAGTCAGTCATTCATTTGTCATTATGTACGAGATTACCATTCTATGCCATTTCTTTCAATGGAGTGTCAGTGGTTGACCATTGGAAAGTCATAATGACGCTATTATATTAGTAGATTACGAAACTTGTCAAAATCCACAATTATGAAATCAATGATAGACCATTATGATACTATTGTAATAGCAGACTTGGGGCCCTGGTAATTCCTTTAAGATGTGGGTTAAAATAACTAATAAAAAAAAAAACAGAATTCTTATAGGTTTATGAGTGTGTTTAAGTAAAGCACAATTTTTCTTCGTTTTCCTAAAATCTTGTTTTCAAAATAACATGTGATCACTTTCGAGGGTACAGATTTTTCAAATTAAATTGTTGTTTGAATTGAATTACAAAGTTTTCCGGCTGCACCCTGCGACATATTAATGAATTTGATTTGAAAAATCTGTTTTCTTGTTATTTCGAATATTTTTCATTCAGTTCGAATCGAACTGCCGGTCGATTCTGTAAACATGTCGAAGTGAAGGCTTGGGTGAAGTGATCACGAGGTGAGCTGTCAATCCATATAATCAAGATGTCACGTGATCACGAAGTGAGCTGACATCCCATCTTTATTATATGGATTGACAGCTCACCTCGTGATCACTTCACCCAAGCCTTCACTTCGACATGTTTACAGAATCGACCGGCTGTACGAGTAAGTTTTGTGATCCACGTTATCCACGAGATTGTGATGATGAGAAACGACAATCCTGAATCCGTCGCTGCCTGTACCTGTATTATATCAGCACGTAAAAGTGTTGTGATAAACGATGCCCCATCGACTATCGACAGGTACGTGGCCTTTATCGCATGACGTCAGCCGACGCGAAGGGCGACCATCGCAATCGACTACAATTTCACACAAAATCGATAAAATATTCCTACACTTTTAGTTAGCCTGATAAGATTGTCGATTTAACGGCGACTGTCAATTGTTTTTGGGTGGTGCGGTAAACAGTATTTTTAGTTTTTTTATGATATTTGAATTCCAAGTAATGGGCATATGTAGGTACCTACATGTTATATTCGAAATACTGAACTAACTATAAACACTTGAAATAAAAACTCCTATTTGACGTCAAAAAATACTTTTTAATTAGTTTTTCTTCAAGCAAACGATCAAAATTGATGCAAGAAAGAATAGTTTACTTACACAGAAATCAAAGCATTTATAGCAGCGTCAGGATTAGTCGTCTAGGATTCTTTTATATCTGAACTTTCTCTTATATTTTTTATATCATCTACCTAGCCTTTTCCCAACTATATTGGGGTCGGTTTCCAGTCAAACCGGATTCAGCTGAATACCAGTATTTTACGTGGAGCGGCTGCCTACCAGACCTCCACAACCCATTAACTGGGTCTGGGTGACTCCTTGGCAAGACTGGTGTCAGATCATCTGGCTTCTGACTATCCGTAACGACTGCCAAAGATCTACAAATGACAGCCGGGACCAACGGCTTAGCGTGCTTTCCGAGGCACGGAGGAGTCTCGGTATGTTAAGATGGTCACCCATCCACAGACCAACCTCGGCAAGCGTTGCTTAACCTTGAAGATCGACCCGTGCGGCTGTTATTATTTAGCCACGAGCTCCTTCATTTTTTATATATATATCTTTATCTGAAGTTTTCTACAATTTCTACTATAAAGACACTGATGTCTTAATAGTAGATATTGTAGAAAACTTAGATACCACTTAACTACACTACGAAGGCCTGTGTCGGATTTTACTTACAGTAAATAAATATCAAGTCAATGAAATAAACATTAAGTATGATTAAAATTAGGCTAAAATAATCTTAAAATTACAAAATATTTTAAATCTACATAAATGGTGTAAAAAGACCCATTACATGGCCGAAACCTACTCACTCTGTAGGTACATATAGGTAACTAAATTACATTGACCAAAAACATTAGGGATGAATTCTGAGTAAACAAATATGATTCTATTTAGTCCGTCAGTTAGATAATCGAAAAATATTGGGCACGTATTTTTTTCTTTATCAAATCAATAAAAAATGACGAAGATAAAGCGCATCAAAGTTCAAGAGTGGGGGCTGGTGACGTCACATTTGAGTAAAAAGTGTACTCAAATGTGACGTCACACGAGTTTTCAACGCACTGTGTCGTCATCAGTTTGTGTTTACGTGAAAAGAGAAAAAATACGTGTCCAACATTTTTTGGAATCTATCTGACGGACTCTTTGATCGATTTTTTTTTGTCAGTAACCATTTAATTAGTTCAGTCAATCTAGTTTTTTTATTTTTTTAAAACTCTTAAATTTATTTATAATTATGTGTTATATCAAGTACACATTGGTATATTTTGCATCGTCTGCGGTCCAGGGGATGCAAAATATACCAATGTGTAGGCAAAAAACCCCTGATTGTCATATCAAAATGTTTAAGCTGTACGTGGATCGGAAAAATTATAATTAATTAAAAACTAATGTGAAAATTGAAAATCCACTTTAATTAATGACACCCAATTGCAGGGAAACTTATATTTTTCGGCATAAAATGCGCAATTTTTTGTAGCGCGCAATGAAATGCACTCAACTAAATGTGCCTAGTATTATTAGAATTTAGCTAGTTTAAAAAAAACACCTGCCAAGTACGTGTCGGGCCACGCCCAGTATAGAGTTACCTGTTTCAAAACCATGCCAAAAAATATTAAATTTAAAATCTACTGCAAAGATCTAGGGTTCACTGGGACGCGATTTTTAGCCCAGCGTGCTACTCGATGTTACGGAATGGGATCAGTTAGACGCGGATTTATATGATTCGAACATTTCAAAAAATAATAAAAACAATAATTAATTATTTATTTATTTTTCCTGGGGCTAATTTTTTTCAAGTAACTTAATGCGACGATCTTATTAGAGCTGCATTCACTCCCACTTGGTCCAAATCCTGTCAATGTCCTTTTACAATATATTACAAAGTTACGAATGTGCTTAGATAAAAGTCAATTTCCATGGAATGATTAGTAAAATTTTGACTTATCCAGTTACATTATATACTCATAAGTTGGTCGACTATAACTCATTACACTACTAAGATTTAATTTTACAACTACATTACCTAAATGCTAACTATTTAAAAATGGTGTATTAAGAGTCACCATTTGCGACATAGGTACATTAATTCATGTGATACTCATTCGGTTTAATTTGACAAAATAACGAAAACGATTAAGAAAATCGCGGTCATACAAACAGACAGACATACATACCTACCTACAAACGGGTCGAATACCGTACCTACCTCCATGTTTGAATTCGGTAAAAATGGCCTTATAGTGTAATTTGACATAAGAAATTAACATGTAAAACAGCCAATTGTAAATTATTTGCAAACAAATACCAACAATTTATCATTATAATTAAATTATGTTTAATTTTCTTAGAAAATGAGCGGGTACGGCACAAGCATGTCGGGTGGCGGCGACACAGACGCGCTGGCGAGACGGCTGCGCGACGCAGAGCGAGCCCGAGCCGACGCGGAGCGAGCGCACGCCGACGCACTCGCTCAGCTCCGCGCGGCACAGCGCTCGCCCATAGATCAGCACAACGTTGAACAACTGCAGTCCAGAGCCAGGGAGCTGGAGAAGAAGGTAGCTATGCCACATATGAAATAAGTTTAGTGTGTTGAGAGCGGAGCGAGCGCAAGTTAGCCACCATAGACTGGCGAGCTCGGTCAGCTCTTAGCGACATAACGTTTTAATGACGGTTAGAGATTTATGTTTAGTAAATTGATTTTAGGTTCACAATGTAGTTTTTCTCACCCGTTGCTTTATTTATCATATTTTCACTCGTACAAAATGGCCACCATACATATCAGTGGTGGCCACAGATAACGAAGTAAGTATATACTATTTGTCCAATGCAAACCATTTCCTACAGTCAGAGGTGAGCTTTACCTACTTTATATTTTCACAGGCGGCACTAGAAACAGTTCGATGTGAAGAACTACAACTAGAACTGTCTTCGGCGTTGCGCGCGCGCGGACAAGGCGGCGCGACCACGTGGTCGACGCAGTCAGCACAACCGGCGTCGGAGATCGAGCGCATCATGGCAAAGATCGAGCAGGACAACCGCATCCTCGCCGAGTTGGAGCATACGAGGTCCACCACACATGGTAATGAACTCTTATAGTGTGACGGTATTCTTCTATTTCTTGTGACTCTTCAGTTAGTTTGGCGAACAGCTTTGAATATTTCTCCATTTACTGGCCATCACCTAATTGGATAGAACGCCTGTGGAAGAAGTAGTGAATCGAAAACGAGTTGAGGGAAATTGTAGATGTTTCAGAGTAATGGTCTCAATTACAGAGCGATAATGTTTTAGTAGTTTATGGTTTCCCAGGTATCCAATCAAGCGGATCCAACCAGGCGCTGGGGGAATACCACTCACCGACGCCGTCGCCGCTACCGCACTCGTACACCAGCACGGCGGGTCACGCCGCCATCTGCCAGAGCAGCACCATGCCCACGCTGTCCTCGCTGCACGCCACCGGCCAGTTCACCGCCCCCTCCTCCAACTCCGTCGCCTACTCCATGAGCGCGCACAACCCCACCTCGTACTCCAACCCCGTATCCGCCTACTCCAACACGTACGGCCTCCCTAACACCCATCAAGTCACCTTCACCAATCCCGTCACCGCACCGCTCGTCAACAACATCGGACAGATCTCCAGCACGCTAGCCGGACTGCAGACTAACCTACAGAACCTGACCGGGAACGTGTCGGCTCTGAACCTGGGCTCCGGCCTCGCTCCCGGCATGACGGGGACCATAGCAGGCACTGGCCTCACCAGCTGTTTGAACAATCCACAAAACAATTTACCCAGTGGACTATCGAATACGCTGGGAGGATTACAGTCGACCTTAACGAGCGGGTTGGGTAACGCCCTCTCGAACTTGACCGGAACACAATTAGGAGGGCTAAACACAAGTTTAGGCGGCACAAGTGCTTACGGAACAGGGACTGGGACGTATACAAATCCCCTCCTGTCTGGCGGACTCGGAACAAATCCTATGAATATAAAACTGAAACCTCTAGATGAAATAGACCTCGGACTCGGTAGATACGGGAACACGACGGGCGTGGGGCGAGTGGCCACGCCGGTCACGCCGCACCAACCCTCGTGGAACTTAGGATTAGATAGCCAATTCGGAACTGATAGACTAGGGGGCTTAGACTCGGGATTCAGCCACGATCGGAACCAAAGAGCTATAGCGCGGATTATGCCTAATACCGGTTTGGAAATGGAAGGTGAGTGAAATCCAATTTTTTTCTTGCTTTTTGTTAAAAGGAAAACGTTTTCAGCGGAGCACATGTTTCAGTTGCGCGTAATGCGTCACATTTTATGAATGGTGCCTCAGACACAGTTGACATGCTGGACATTCCGGGGAAGGGTCGCTGTTGTGTGTACATCGCCCGGTATTCGTACGACCCGCCTGAGTAAGTAAACCCTCGACAAGCTTTTGTTTGATGCAGAATCTGATCTTGTCATTTTAAATAGTAATGCTTTCAGGATTGAGACTGCTGAAGGTGAACTGGCAATAACTGCAGGGGATTATTTGTTAGTGTGGGGTCCCCCAGACCCCAACGCCCCCGTACTTGATGCCGAACTATTGGATGGACGTCGTGGACTGGTACCTTCTAATTTCGTTACCAGATTGGTTGGAGATGATCTTTTAGAATTCCATCAGGTGATAAATAGATTCTTTTATGTTTTAAATGTCTGATGATATATATATGATATGTTTGATGATCATAAACTGAATGATCGAACGAGGTTCTTAGGTGTTGTGTTTCGATTCGTTGCTAATAAGCTTTACTCGATCAATAACAATTTGACAGATTAGTTAATTTTACTCGAATTGATTGAAGTTTAATTTACAAGTGTTAGTTTAATAGGCCTTAAAGTATCTGACTAGAATAACAGGGCTATAATAAAGAAAACATATCCAAATCGTTATTAATATCATTCATAAACTTGTTCATACAAGGTTCCATTTTACCCTCAGGCGATTGTATCAACATTGAGGGATGTCGATGAGGCCACCACAGCGATAAGCGAACTATCGATCAGTCGTGATGTAGCTCGTCTTAGCGAAGTAGCTGAGCTAAGCGAAGGTCCAGAAGACGATGACAATGGTAAGCACCCACACATCAAGCTCCTCACATAGAAATAAAACTAGGCACGAAACGTAGAACGAACAGTATTTGACAATGTGAATAATCTAGCAATTAGAATAATTATTTGATCAAAGCTAGCAATGGTTTTAAAATATTTTTGTTATTAGACCTGATGAAGAGATTTAGACTAAAGTCTAGAATAGAAGTTAAAACCTTAGCAATCAGTACATTATTCGTCATTCAGTGAACTTTTACATTTGGCATGCAACCCAAACGCATCGAGCACCCGGAATACCATACTAATGTGTATAGTAGTGTTAAACAATCATGACGCTTCGCACAGAAATACAATCAGAACGCTACACAGACGAACTGTGACGGTCGTCGTAAACGATCATTTATAGAAATAGTTCTATAGTCGAACCTTTGTCCCTCCCCGTTCCCCTCCTTGGACTTCGCTGCACGCTTCTTCGCATTCTCACGCACTTCGCCTGCCTGGCCGCACTCCTCGATATACCCTCGGACCTCAACAGCCGAGCTGTTTTTCTCGTCGCTAGTGCCAGCGCCGCGGCAGCTCACCCTGGAGAGGCAGCTCAACAAGTCCGTGCTCATCGGCTGGACTGCCCCCGAGGGTGTGCAGCAAGCCAACATCGAGAGCTACCACGTTTACGTCGACGGGGTCCTCAAAACGACCGTCAAGGCGTCAGAACGCACACGGGCGCTCGTTGAAGGAGTAGACTCCAATCGGGTGAGTTGTTTTCATGTTCAATTAGCTGCTTCTCTTTATCTTTCTACAGTAGTCACTTTTACATGTTACCAGTGAGCACAAATTCATTTAGTTGGTCATCGGTATCATCGTTTGCTTTTAGATGTTATACTTATACAATACTTTTGTATTTGTATCGTTGTACTGTTTTCAATAAGGGCCGTCCGTTTTATGATGTTTTTGTTTCTAAAGCCGCATCGTATCAGCGTGCGTTCGGTGACAGTGTCGCGTCGCACGTCGAGGGACGCAGCTTGCACAATGGTGATCGGTAGAGACACCGGCAACATGGGTCCGACCTGTGTCAGGGCCAGCGGAGTGACCTGCTCGCAGGCCGTGATCTCTTGGCTACCTGCCAACTCAAACCACCAGCACGTCGTCTGTGTAAACAATGTTGAAGTAAGCGCTCGTTACCGTGAAATCACGTCATTAATCAATAGGATAGACTAGACACGCGTTCATTGATTACAGGTTCGGACAGTGAAGCCAGGAGTTTACCGCCACACAATCACAGGTTTATCACCTAGCACACAGTATCGGGTAACTGTAAGGGCTAAACACTTAAGAGCTGGTCCACCACAACCTGGAGTTCCAGTTCAAGAAGAGGCTCCTGGAGCCTACACGGACTTCAGAACTCTTCCCAAGGGACTGCCAGATCCGCCAAACGAAATAATGGTAAGTGCTAAGTAAAAACCCAACAATCAGCATGACGTGAATTGAGCATGCTTTTTGGATCCAAACTTATACATCTTACACTCACATTCCTTGCTCGCTGATGTTATATGTATCTATCTATACTAGTCAGGAATCAGAATTAAAACAATCACACAGTGGATAGTGGAAAAAAAAACAAATTAAAATTGAACAATGCTTTTCAAGGCAGTAACTGTGAAGCGTTTTTAGCACGCACAAGGTAGCTTTTCCAATGCTCCACGAAAGTGTGATGAAACAGTATGAATACTCACAAAGACCGACTGACACACCCCTATTCCTTTCAAATAATTCACAACCTCAAAGCACACAGCACGTCTCGAGGAAGTCGCGTCAATCGCAACCATAAATCCAGCTCCAGGAAAATTATTCTTGACATATCCCAACGCTCACCTCGTTGTTAGCTTAGCGACCCCCATTTGTAATGTCAGCTCTTCCCTCAATGTGGCTTAGTTCAACGTTGGCCCACATGTAATAAAGTTGAAACCCAATTGGCTTGCCTCACTATTGTTCGGCTGGATTGTTGGTGGTGATTGGTGCGGTGTCGCAGGTGGAAGCCGGACCTCAGGACGGGACCTTGCTGGTGACTTGGCAGCCGGTCGTGCGTCCGCCCGCCTCGGGCCCCGTCACTGGGTACGCAGTGTACGCCGATGGCAAGAAGGTGACCGACGTGGATTCTCCAACCGGTGACCACGCTCTCATCGACATTGGCAAACTGATCGGCCTCAATCCTAAATGTGTCACCGTAAGTATAGCTGTATGGAGCTTGATTTGGCTATGTGAACGCTATGTTAGCAATACTAGATTTATGGTGACTTTTTCTAATTGGTAGAATCACATTTGTGTTATTGTGTAGGTTGACGATTTTTATCGTAATGTTTGTGTTGTTGTTTTCAGGTACGTACAAAGTCGAGGGACAGCCAGTCTAGTGACAGTGCGCCCACGCCGATCCCACCAGCGGTGCTACGCGGTGTGGTGACGCGGATGCCGCGTGGGCCGGGCCCCGGTCCGGGCCCAAACCAGCAGGGGTCCGGCGGGTACAGAGGAGGGATGGTGCAGCGCCCTCAGCCCTATCAACATCACCAGCAAGTTATAGAGCACGATGAGAACCTCTCCGATAAGGAGATCTTCCCATCTGTTAATCGCCACGACCCCCACGCTGCTCAGGTGACCAAGCACTTTTTATTTATTTTGTCTAATGTCCCTTTATGATATCGGTAATAATATCTCGCTATGTCTGATAAAATGAAGTCTTTGTCCCAATAAATTGGCTTTAACTGAAAAATTTAAATGTCAAAATTTTACATTGGTTGTTTTCTGTACTTTCACACATCTTATTGGATTTTTATTTGCAATTCGAATTGGAATTTTGAAACTTTTGTTAAAATTAAATTTAAATTATGAATTATGATAATAATGTGTTTATTTAAAATGTTGATCGGCATAGCACTTTGTCTATATTTGGTTTGCAAATCAATGTTGTACATTTGTGTGTAACGTCAAGTTTCATTTTGCCAGTTTATTTCGTTGAGGTTGATTCAGTATTTAATATGTGCTTTATATTTTTGATTTTATCTCTGATATTTCTTCGTCTGTGTCTTCTTAGCTGTCATTATAACGATCAGTGTCATATGCTCTCTTCTTGCGCGACAAACAGTCTGATTTATCAATTTGTATACCATCATCTCCATCAGTAATACGTTTGATTGCCAGTAACTTATATATTATCAAATCCAGACCGTTTGTCACGTGATATCGGTGTTGCAAACTGCACTCTTTATACTTTCTCCTGTGGTTCTGTTGCTGGCATCTTCTTAATGTCCAGTATTTAGTTCTCTGCCGACGGTTTCACGACACGACCACCGCGCCATCGACTATAGCTATGCACTCGGCTCGATCGTTCAAAATTAAATGCATACTGCTTGCGACTAGATCAGTAGTCTCTAGTGCTATTGGCCGATACCCGACAACGCACGACACCATACAGATACAACTTAGAACAGATAAAGAGCTTGTACTTTGTGACACAGACAATACCGCCCATGAGTTGTGATCATGCCACCTAGTCTAACCTTACCTCGCTCTCTCACATAACTGTTATACACCTTTCCATAGCCTACGAGTGGATTCGGCACAGGCCTCCTAAAGAGTATATTCGACAAAATAACCCCTTCGGTAAGGAATTTTAACACGTCTTTTCATATTTATCATTATTTATTTAATTCTGAAGTTTACACACGACTGATTTATTTAGCGTTCTATGAATTTTTATTTTAGTTTTGAAAGCGTTATTTTTTGTGTTCTTAGTTGTGTAAAATATTTTTTTATTATTTTCTTTATTTTTTTATTAATACACAGTGTGCCCGTATATTATACAAATAGTGTCATAATAATATAATATTGTAGCCATATAATCAGCATATGAAGACAATATTTACTTTGAGTATGCTTTATATTTATCTGAAAGTAGACAAAAATATGTAGAAAACAAGTATCTAGCTAACTGCATATATATTTATATAAAAAAACTAGGTTTTTGGATTAAAACTTCTGTTTAGCAGTTGTACGATTTTAAAGATACCGCTCTACATAGATAGTTTAATATTACAATTAACATCTAGCTTAACTAGAAAGGGTTCTTAATTGATATTACTATTAAAGAAAACCTCTTAATATTATTACTTAGGAGTGGTAAAGTAATTGCGTTTAAGACGATTATTCATAACAGTTCACGATTCCATAGACATGAAGACATCACTCATGCACATTCACACATCATCCATGTAAACGACCCGTGGAAACAAAACAATCGCGCGTTTTACAACTAGGATGTAACCACGTGAAGTTAAAGCCGACCGCTTACACGGCAGTGAACTACTCGTATCTTCCTACTTCCAGCTTTTATCTACAAGCTTCACTTGCTCTAACGCCTGATATATTAATATTATATGAAACGTACTTTGTATCTCACTTTTCAACAGCTTTTAACAAACCGCTTAATAATCTTTCCGTATAGTGTGTACTTCTATTTGCTTCAAAAAGTAATCCAATAGATTTAAGATAAAGTACCTACACAGAGTATGAAGCAAATACCACGTCCAAAATATTGCGAGCACCATAGTCATCAATATCGCCCATACAGCACGATCATTAACTCACTATATTTTGTGTCGTTTTAAAGAACTGTGTATATGCTAAAATATTGAATGACCATGTGGTATTAGCAATCGGGGATACCGGCCATCGAAATCACTAAAGAGAGCGCGACGGAGCTGGGTAGCGAGGACGAGGAGGCGCCGCGCCGCCGCCCGCAGGTCTGCGATCTCTCCTAGCTGTCATCGTTGTGCTCTCCATGTGCTAGCACTATTCACTATGCTCTCTTTCTCTCAATTCTGTACGATCTCCCGATCACGAGTTTCTGAGTTTCACTTCTCGGTGTTCTGTGTTGTCATCTTCACTTGTACGTCTTCGATGTTGCCCCACACGACTCCGGTCGCCACACGTCCGACACCCGCACGTACGACGTCCGACAGATAGGCAGAGGAACTAGGTCACTGAGCACTCGATACAGACGACACTGGAGCATGCTCGCGTGTTTGTATGATTGTTCCTGCATGCTGTCTTGGCTTCGACGCGTATCAATGCCGTACACTCACTCCTCTCACACACCTGCCACACTTCAATGTCTTATGTTATCAGAAGGTATTCAGTTTACGAGGGGACATCGGTTAATGATACGATTTTTCCGTTATTGTTGAAATTGAATTTTGTTTTGTTAACTTGTGACAAGCACACTTGGAACCGACTGTTTATGATTATATTCTGCTATGAATGATGTGGTTTCAAGTGTATCGCTGCACGCTAGCTTTCGTTCTGCATGGGAATTGACTAGAGCTACAACGGAATGTATTGTTTTTCTTATCGTCCGAGGAGAAGGTAATATTTATATCGCTTTGAGACGCAACGCCAATGAGGATAATGGCTATGAGCTTGTTCGATTGCTGTTGGCTTGTTTATGGAAAATCTAACCTTATTAATGTGTTGGTTCGTACGGACGTCAGCAGCAACCGTCCCAACCAACGCAAGCGTCGCAGCAGCCTTCGGGTCAGCCGTACCCGAGTACACAAGCCTACCATGGCACGCAGCAACCCCAATATCCACCAGCCGGGCAGTTCCAAAGTAACCCGGCGTACCCCGGGGCGGGCGGGGCCAGCGCGCCGTACCAGAACCCGCCGCCCCGGAACCACCACGAACGCGGCCGCCCTCCTAACCCACACCAACCGCCACACCACAACGAGCAGGTATGCGCACAACTTTATTATCTCATTAATAATAAGCGACACAATACATGCAAAATCTGAAAAGGGGTACCTAATTGTACTCATCATTGTACTTTTACGATGGGACCTATCCCGGAATGAAAAAAAAAAACGATGTTTTCTGAATCTGAAATTAAATGATGTGTTACAAAATTTACATTAATATTCAACTCTGTTTCAATTTAGCATAACATTACAAACATAGATTTACCGGAACCACCTTTTCCTCTTCCAGCAGCAGCAGCAGCAACAACAACAGCAACAACAACAACAACAGCAGCAGAACCAGCAACCCAGCAGTATGCAGTACACCGCTCGCGGGGGCCCACCCCAGGGACCCC